>APFE030080020.1:10718-133953 GCA_000404065.3 Pinus taeda
GGTCACTTGTTTTGAATGTAATTCAGGATTTTGCAAAAGGACCAACTTCCTCAGATCATATCTCCGAAAATATAGCGCACAAAGCTCTGAAATTCGGACCCGAGATTCAGCGCGATGTCTTCTCAAATGGGTTTTTTTTGTGATTTCTGAAACATCACAGAAAAAAGTTATAGCGAAAATTCCACGATGACCTATTTGGAGCAGCAAAACCCTAGAATCCAAAGTTCTGATACCAAATGTAATGAAACCAGCTCAAGAAAAGATAGAAAAGATAGATCAACGCCTTAGAATTCAGCCTCTTCGAGGGGGAAACCTCCTTTACATTACATAAATGAACAATTCTTGGATGATACAAATGAAAAGACCTCGTTTCTATATATAGGAGTCTAAGGGGTCATAACATAATCAGAGCCTACAAAACAATAATAATGTAAGGGCATAATAATAACAATAGTGGGCTTCTATGGGGCACAATAGTAACAATATGGGCACAATAGGGGCACAACAATATTAATAAGGGGTACAACTACAATAGTAATGGGGTAATCGCTAGTATTATGGGGACCCAACAAATTGTATCTAAACAATGTTTTCAAGTTATGAACATGTAGGTGATGTGGCTTTCTAATTCGATATTGAAACTGTTCTTCATTTGACCCATAGAATTCGCTGACATTAAGCTGAAATGTTTTGTCTCCATCAATTAATTTATTCTTCACCAAGTGATCTCGAATGACATTTTGTTTTGTTTTAATAATGCTATCCTCTAAATCAACACTTCGTGTTATGATTTCTTTGCTGCCTTTTGAGTTTTCACTCTAATCTTCGTTGTCCATGATTTTTACAAATTGACCAACTTTTGAATTTTTTTTTTTTGTTTAGTCAACATATTTTCTACTAGATGAACAATCTCTTCATCATCAACTTGAAGAAAGACATCTGTGGGCATTTTTTCAGTGTTTTATTTATTTTCTCCTTTTGAACAATAGTTCTAAACTCTTCCTCACTAATGGAAAATATTTTTTAGCTTCAGCGTCAACTTCCACATTTTCAAAAATAACATGTTTAGTTTACTAGATTGATCTACTTTATTGATTCTTTGTTGATCCCCTTGTATGTATTATTGCAATTTCATGAGTTATTTCTCTTTATTTCTTTATTTTTTCTTCTTTTTTCTTCTGTCTCTATGTGGAAATTACTGATCGTATTCATAATATTTAGTTCGAGATAATAAATACACTCCAACATATCAAACAAAATATAATATGTCAATGATCAATAACTTATAAAAGTTATAATGATTTTTACAACAATGCATAACACATAAATATAAATAAGCATACTTACAATGTTATTTCTTCACACAACTTTGTAGATTCTTCATATGTGTCATACTTGACTTTTAAGAGACGGATATCTAACATTTTTATGTATTTTGAGCAATTTTGTAAGAACATAAACAATGTCTATATTCAACACCAAACATATGTTTCGTACTTTGCCCATCACCTGATATGGTTCACCAAATTTGATCATATCATAATATCAATAGAGATGTATATCTTTATCACTTTCACTATCTTTAACATGCAATATAATATTTGTTTTATTTATTTTTCATTCATTCTTCTATTCTGAAATAATCTTGAATGTATTTGACGGGCCAATTGCTTGATTTTTACGATGTTTCTCAGTGCAGGCACGTTCAATAGTGTTCATAGAGCGGCTATCTGCAACTTTAGATGATGTAATTGCTGCTCTTGTTCTAGAAGCATTCAAAAAGACCTTATTTGATGTCATCTCTGTGAATGTTTTTGGAACAACGACAACAATTACATCATCTAAAGTTACAGTTGGACGTTCTATGAACACTGGTGAACGTACCCGAACTAAAAAACATCGTAAAATTCAAGCCACTGGCCTGTCAAATACATTCAAGATTATTTCAGAATGGAGGAATGCACGAGAAATAAACAAAACAAATATTGCATGACATGTTAAAGATAGTGAAAGTGATGAAGATATACATATTTATCTATATTGTGGTATGATCAATTTTGGTGAACCATATGAGGTGATAGAAAAAATACAAGACATATCTTTGGTGCTGATTACAAACACTGTTTATGTTTTTACAAAATTGCTTAAGATACATGAAAATGTTAGATATCGTCTCTTAAAGGTCAAGTATGAGACATGAAGAATCTATAAAGTTGTGTGAAGAAATCACAACTAACATTGCAAGTATGCTTATTTATATTTATATGTTATGCATTATTGTAAGGATCATTATAATTTTTATAAGTTATTGATTATTGACATGTATATTTTGTTTGATAGGATTTTGCTGAGAGTCTTTCAATGATGTTTGAGGGTATTTATTATCTAGAACCAGATATTATGAATGTGATTAATAGTTTCCACACAGAGACGGAAGAAGAAAGGAGAAGGAATCAAAGAGCAATAACTCATGAAACTGCAATAGTACATACAAGAGATTAGCAAAGAATCACTAAAGTGGATCAATTTAATAAAGCTAAACATATTGCTTTTGAAGATGCTAAAACTGAAGCTGAAAAATATGCTGCCATTAGTGTGGAGTGGATTAGAACTATTGTTCAAAAGGAGAAAAGAAATAAAACACTAAAAAGAAAAATGCCCACAGATGTCTCTTTTCCAATTGATGATTAGGAGATTGTTTATTTAGAGGAAAATATGTTAACTGGTAAGAAGAAATCAAAAGTTGTTTAATTTGTAAACATCATAGGCAACAATGAAGATTAGAGTGAAAGCTTTAAAGGCAACAAAGAAATTATAATACCAGGTGCTGATTTAGAGGATGACATTATTAAAACAAAACAAAATGCCATTCGAGATCATTTGATAAAGAATAAATTAATTAATGGCGACAAAACATTTCAGTTTAATGTCAACCAATTCTATAGGACAAATGAACGACAGTCTCAATATTAAATTAGAAAGCCACATCACTTAGATGTCCATAACTTGAAAACATTGTTCAGGTACAATCCATATGCACATGTGGTGGATTATGTGGTTCTTGTTGATCCAAATCAAGTTTCTAACAAAGATACATTTGAGGGGACTCGATGTTTTGAATACAAATATCTTGTAATTGAAAGAAACCATTTTGCAGCGACTAGAAGATAATTGATCGATGAATATTCTAGTAACTCTCATTTTGAAATAGTAAGATGCATCAGTTATGTTGGTTTAACAGAAACATAAGAAAAATTATTGGCATGAGATCATAATACAAATAATGAATATAGAATGTCTATAACTTTCATCCGAAGGGTCAGATTTATTCATAATGAATTTGAAGAATGGGGATAAGACAAGTTAGTCTAAGCTTTCAGAAGGAATGTTGTATGGAAATAGGTTATCAAATTGAGGATAAAATGATTTGAAAATGTGGTAAAGTAAATTCACATTTATTCACAAGCATGGTTAACATTTTCCAGTTGACATTTAGAACTGATGAGATATGGGAATTGATTGATGAGATTTTCAACATATGGGAGAATATTGCCATAAAAAATTAGAATGTTAAAAAGTCTAAACCCTTAATATGTACCAACAGTAATACATGTCCTGAAATCAAACAACTTGCAGATGATATGACTATCACACCTTGGAGAAAAGTGCAAGGAGTGAATACTGACAAACTAGTCAAATCAATATTATCTCGTGTGAAGTTAGGTGAATTATCATTGGACGAAATGTGCTCGAAATTTCAAAAGTAAATTTGTTGAATTATTTTCATTTTTTCTTGGATTATATATATATTTTTTTAAATATAACATATTGTTGTTGATAGTATTTGTTATACATATCACTATATTAACAATTTTTATTTTATTTATTCAGTCATAAGATTTATATGAAACTACAAAAAACATATAGTTAAAATGTTGAATGAGGAAAGTTGGTATGATGTTGTACGCAACTACCCACAATCAAGTTCTACAACAACACTTGAAGATTTTTATCTTGCCTTAAAAAATATATGTTGATTTATACATTCATTTTATTCATATGTAAACTATTTTTATTTTATTACTTGTACATATATTTGTTTATATCATTAAAAATGTTGAAGAAAGATACAGATGGAGTTCCAAATACTTTCAAAAGCTTTATTGTAAAAATTAAGTTGGAAAGGTTGAGAAAATAACGTCTTAGGAATGTTGAACTTGATCCTAGTCTTACTCATTTAATTTGGAATGGGCTCGACATTATCCAATATCCAATAATACAAGGTGATTGTGAAGATATTGCAAAACTCATACCTAAAAGAGAAAATGTCATAGTTATTGCAGATATTCTTTATGGTTTCAATTTCTAGACATTGGATATGATAGCGAGACTTGTACTTATCAAGCTTTTAATAAAATGGTTATAGACTTTCAAAAAGTCACAACATCACCACTTTGGAGATTTGTGACATTTCATTCAAGTACACAATTTGTAAGACATTGAAATTGTATGTTTGATTAATGTTATTTTTTTTTTTAATTTATGTACAAGCTAATTAAACTTTTACTATGTCATGTTAAATGCAAAAGTCAAATCTTATTTGTTTCGGAGATTAACTAATTATAAGTGATTGTGGGTTCATCTATGTTGAATGTTGGATAAAAGATGATAGCTATAAGTTTATTCTTCTGAATTGAGTAGATGGAAAGAGTCATAGCCAAGTATTGGTTCATGACGCTGTTGTAAGAAAACTAACATATGTGTATAAAGATGCAAAATGAGAGATGTTGGAATTTCTAAGTCTAACTGTTAGAAACTCTTCATGTACTTTTCTGATTTATTTCTGCCTACTTGTTATGATTAATTAACAAGTTATTTACCATGTAAATACTGAAAATAACTACAAGTACATGCTCAACACATTACAGATCATCAACTGAAGGAAACAAAACAAGCACACAAGTGACACTGTTGTTTTTGGACCAATGTCCCCGGAAAAACCCAATGCGGGAAAACTAGTGCAACTATCTGAGGGTTTTAATTATTAAGCAGTTTTAGAATACAATATGGGTGCCAAAACCGGCTCACTCAATAGAGAATAATCTCAGCAGTAGTACCTCTTAGTCGGAGACAGATGTTCCGGCTGAAAATCCGGATAAACACTTCGACAACTCCCAGCTCCAATCTGCCCCACGAAAACCCCAACGTCAGCCTCTAGGGACTGTGTCAGCCCTTTCTAGCCCAGCGTCTGCCTAACGTCACCCTAGCTCACCCTGCGTCAACCTCTGGAGGCACTGCGTCAACCCTTAGAGCCTCTGCGTCATGCACACTGGCTCTCTGAGGCACTATGCAACTTCTGGCTGGCTCTACGTGAAACTCTGGTTGGCTCTGCGTGAACCTCTGGTTGGCTCTGCATCCTTCTCTCCCGTCTTTTGCACTGATCATTCTGGTACTATCTCTACCTCTCTACCTCTGTATTCACTGTCTCTTAGTTGCAACTGTGATCACTCTTTCGACTTCTTCAACAAACCCTGCCCCAGAAAATCGAAATCTTGATCAACTTGGTGCGTTTTTCAAGTGACCCTCAAGCCTCCTCTTATATTTTTCCCTTTGACAATTCAACGACTGAGATTAAATCTCTAATCAATGACTAAGATTAGATTTGGCTTGATCTATGACTTTTGGACCCTTCTAACTCAGTTTTATATTAATTCACATTAATATTTTATTTTCCCGAAGTTTAGACTTAGGGACTCCTTTAAAAATACTAAATATTTTAATATCTCTCAAACTGGTTAGATTTTGTCCAAACCATTTTTGGGTATTGGAGATCTCATGTGCTTTAGCCTTCCCACAAATTTTCGTGGCTAGAGCACATCCGATGCGAAGTATTGGTTCATTACGCTGTAGTAAGAAAACTAACATATGTGGATAAAAATGCAAAATGAGAGATAATTAACATTTATCAAAAACCACAAGCATTGATTAACTATTTTATAGATTTATGTTCAAATGAAGAGATTGGGTTTTGGATTTATTCTCAGGTTCATGTAAGTTTTATTATATAAAATTGAATTTTAATATTTATTTATTTTTCTTTTTTTGTCTTTATACTAATTTTCTTAATTATTTCTTTTGTGCTTGATGATTAGGTACACCATTAGCATGTTGTCTACAAAAAGGAAGAAATTGCATTGCCATTGAAAAGGACTCACTACAATGTAGTTTTATTCAACAAAGAATTAACGCTCTTCAATATTTTTCAAATGCAACATAAGAATTTGGTTTGAGGAAAGAGGATTTTAATGAATGATGTGTGGCAAGAAAGGCAAAGGAACCTCAACCATCGTTAGATGGAATTATTGGAAAATGATACTTTGGGAGATTTGCAGACATCAAAGATCCATTAGAGGAGGAAAATGACCAAACTGAAGCATAAAATATTGTGGAAGAAAACAATAATGAAGCTCTAGAAGATGATGAGCATGGATTATATGATATTATTGATTAAGTTTAAGTTATGCTTGCAAATCGAGCTCAATTTTGAGAACTATTCATTAGTTATACTTGTAATGTTTTGACTTTGAGATTTTATGAGAAGAATTAGTATTCAATTTCTTCAAGTGAGGATGGTATTGAATATTTTCCAAGCAATGATGGTGATGAATTTCCAAACTATGTTGAGAATGATCATGGTGAGGATAATATTCCTGTTAATGATGATGAAAATGCTTTTACAGAGGATAACGAAATGATGGAGACATTGCAAACAAATATTGTATCTAGGAGTAAGAGTAGGCCTTTTCATGTCAATCCAAGATATTCTAGGGATAGAAGGTTTAGGACAGAATATCTCACAAGAATTTCTATCAGTGATTTGATTTCAAGTGAATGTTAGTTGAAAGTATTGCTTGAAACATATGGATTTCAAGTTTGCTTTGGAGAAAAGGAAGAGATATTTGGCAATGAATAAAAGCATGCAAAATTAATATTTAGCGGGTTGCGTGCAATCTACACTGACAACTTATGATTATCATATTGGGAATGTATTGCTCTGTAAAAGGGCTTTCAAAATGTTTCATTCAATTGGTAATTTTTGTCTGTCAAGAATCCAAGCAAAGATTGGAAAAAGATTCCACATTTTATTTAGAAGTCAGTCATAGACGAGAGGTTGGGCCATTAGCAGATACTGCAATGTCATGGATGAAAGACTTTTTTTCAAAGCATGGAGAGTGTATGCCAAATAAAGACACAATACATATTCCAGACAATTTCCCAAGACGAGAAATCTACAGCTTATACAAAGAATATGCAGAAGGTGCTGAAGGAGATGGTAATTTTATTACATATTCATGTTTTACAAGGATATGGAAGAATGAATTCAAAAATGTTCATATTCCTAAGAAGACAAGGAGGGGGTTTGCAGTACATGTGCTTCTCTTAAATAAAAAAGGGATAAATGTTAAGGGGCAAAAAGAGGTATACATTCATAACATTAATTTTAAAAATTGGATAGTTATCAACTATGAAAATATATTTATTAATAGGTTTCTTTTATGTTATGTGTAGATTCCATTGTCAAAGCACTTCAAGAGCATCACAATCAACAAAAAAGTGAAAGACAAAAATTGTATAAGCATTGAAAAAAGTGTTATGATAATCCAAATAAATAATTGGGTTTGATAATTGATGGTATGGACCAAAAGAAAACACTTGTACCACATTTTATTTGCACACCAAAAAATATACAGGAGGAAAATTTTATTCAGTTTCATTTGGCTGGTTGTATGGTCTTTAATGGGAAGATGTTGCCAAGGGTTTTTACTTTACAGATGCTTATATTCATAATGATGCAAATCTGACCATAACCATAATTCATGATGTGGTTTCTCATTGGTTTGGTAATCTTTTTGAAGCTTTGTATCTGCAATTAGACAACACAAGTCGTGAAATAAAAAATCAAGTTGTTTTTAGATATCTAAACATGTTTGTTGAATTGAGAATTTTTGAAAAGGTAAAGGTTGGTTTCCTTCTTGTTGGGCACACTCATGACCATATTGATCAGATATTGAGGAGGAAGGATGTTCGGAGCCTGCCATCATTAATTGAATGTACTAAAAAATCATACATTCCAGAGCTCGTTTTTCATGTGTTGGAAGAAACTTTTGAAATGCAAAGGTTTGTTTTGGGATCACACGATGAGGAGAAATGCATTGAACAACTTAATGACATTAGCTTCCAGCATCAATTTCGTATCAAAAAAATTGACGGGAAAACACTTATATGACGCAAGAAGTATTTAACTGTTGCATAATGGGGGCCGTTATCAGGCTTAGAATTTTTGAAGATCATTCCAGATCATCCAATATTTGCATCAAAGATATTCTTATTACAATCAATTGTTGAACTCCATAATGCATGAAGACATAAGAGAGATATAAATTATTTTGAATGCTTGGAAGAAATTAAAAGATCTATTAGAGATACATATGAGTACTTTGATGTTGCTGATTTAGTTTGGTGGGAGTCTTTTTTCAATAATCAAAGTGATATGATTTCAAGATCAAGAAATGAAGATATACTTTTGAAGATTCCATTTATTTGACCACAAAAATGCCAAATGAACATGAGAAAAGACACATTGTTGAACAACAAAAATCTCAAGATATTATTAATTCTCCACAGGTAGAGGAAAGAGAAATCTGTATTGGTTCTAGAAGATCACGTGCATAACGTGAAGCCATGGAAGACTTTTACAGGGGTCATGTGCAGGTTGTTAAGGAGGGTTGCATGATCAGAGTGTTAGCAGATGGAGATCCACATGGCTATACATACTGAGTTACCAAGGTTGTAAAGGTCATTAAAGAAAATGAAGATATTAGAGCTGGTGAAGTACATTGGTATGCCAAATACCCACCCATTCAATGGTGTGTGTTACTGCTCAAACTTGTAGGGGGCCTAAAAGGCACTGCTTAAGGGACAATTACTAGATCAAGGGCACCAATGGAGACTTAGCCCACTGCCACCTCAACTAAGACTCCCTACTCTTTACGGACTTTCACTGATGGGAGGAGACCCTGTATATGGAAAGTCACTTGTGAAGGATGAATGAACAAACGGATATGAAGTGACCTTAATGATCCTTTTCCTCGAAGGGTGTTAAGAATGGAGCTTGCTTGCTCTTCAAGCTTTCTAGGAGAAGGAGGTGAGGATTTAAGGGCTAGGTTTAAGGAATGTGTTATGCGGAGTTTCCCAATCCCTAAAATCCTTATTAAACTTGGTTTCCCAAGTGGTTCTTGAAGAATTAACTTTTCGAAGGTACAGGGCCACATGGGACCAAGTGGACCCAACCTAGGTTAAGGGGAGGGAGTTTAGCATCCAATGCTGATCTTAACCCAAACAAGGAAGTGGAAAGAATAAAACAAGAGTTGCTTAGAGGTGTCAAATTGATCTTATGAGGTACTAGCCTAGGGAACACTAGGGCAAAGTTTGATCTCAGCGCCAGAGCTTGGGATATACAATCCCACCGTCAAAATTTCTTCAAATTTGTAGGAGACCTTGAGGACACACCAACGCAGTAGGGGCTAGGAGATCGAACCTTTTCTATGGCTACTTTGTTGAGAAAGTGATGCCCTAGGTGACCCAACTTGGCTAGACCCTAAGAAAGACGGGGAAAATGTAAAGAAAATGTATAAGGTGATCATTTTATGATGGAACAGTGCCTAATTCTTTTTGGGGATATGGAGTTAGGAAAAATTATGAAGGATCTTGTTTCTAGCTCAAGGAGGCTCTAAGGGCAACTTCTTCCAATGTTAGGGCAAAAAAAGAAAGTGACCTTAAAGCGTTTATACTTTGCTTTCAGATGAAAATGGCTTATCAAGATAACTTCGATCTCTAGGACAATTCGTTCAACAAACATGGCCCATACATAGAGATATGCTATATAGAAACATAATTCCACAGTGAAGTAGTAAATGCATGCAACGATTAGCCATAAAATGGCGAAAATCCCATGATCAATGTATGTGACAAAGTAAAAGAAAATAACATCAAAGTTGTACTTACATGTAAGAGTATATCTAACCATCAATACATTTGCTAATAAAGAAGCTCCATGATAAGAAAAATCAAATCAAAACATCAAAATTCATCCATGCTCCATTTTTTCCTCCAAGAAAGAAATGTGAAATTTCAAATTCTCAAGAGAGAGAATGATCCAATCCAAGTGATGATACAAATGAATTCATGTCTCTCCTATTTATACATTCATTAGGAGTTTGAATTACCTAATTTTAGCCTACATTAGCCCATCAACTAAAATAATGCGTGAATAACTATCTATTGGTGACAAGCCCACCAAACTAGCTCATAAATAAAATAATAAGCCTCCCAAGAGGCCGAATAATCAATGATGCATGTCGTTGGGCTATCTAAGAAGTTTGATGAAGTCCATAAGTGCCAAAAATGATGAGTTGGACTTCCAAGAGTAATGGACAAGGGGTTGGGCCCTTGTTCTCCACATAATAAACTTGTGGTGCACCCAATTGCTGTGAGGGCACACAAGTGACCTCATGGGTCTCCAAGTAAGCCGAAGTTTCTTGTAGACCATTTGTAAGGGCTCAAATGATGGTGTAAGTGATGCCACATCAGCATACAAGTCGCGGGTCATCTACCAAGTGCATGGTACAACTATGGGGCAGGTTGGGCAAAGGTGAACCAGGTGCATCTTCCTCATCCAAGAGGTGAATCTCGAGCAATCTATGAACATCTTTGGGGATCCATGGAGTGTTGTCTGCTGCTGTGGAGGCCCATGGTTCTCACCACGCACCCTACATGTGCTAATGTAGCCCTCTGGAGGGTTAGGACCCCCTATAGGGAGACCAAACCCAAGATGGAGACCACCTGCAATCTTGCATAAGATCCGATGCATCCCCTAGCCTTCCAGTACAACAAGTCATTGAGGAAATCGAGTAAAAGAGCTTACAAACCATGGACCACAAGTGGAGACTTCATAATGGCCTGCCCTTCCATAATGGGCTTTGGCAGGTGTTAATGCCTCTAAGCTCCAAATGGGGTTAACCAAGCGTCTTATTAAGTGGTTTCTACTTCTAAAGGGGATAATATGTCCAAGGTACATTCTTCAAAAGGTGGTGACATGAGGTAGAGGGATGAACGGAATGGGGAATGAAAAGGGGCAACCCTGGGCCACCTGCTGGGGTACAAGGGTAGCTAGTAAAGGGGAAGCCCACACTTGAGTATATAATGTATAGGAGGGAGCAATCATGGTACAGGAAGTACCTCGACCTTGATTTTTCCACCCTTCTTTATATGCCTTTTTGCTTTTTATGATTTTTCTTTAATTAATTGCTCGGGGCTCAAGGGGTAAGAGCATGATGTGTTAGATATAGCAGTGGATACCCCTTTTAAGGTAGGATGGTTCATTGTCCACCAGGGATTGGGACAATCATGGGTTCTTATATGATGAAGGAGGCTCATTGAGCTTGCAGGAACCAGGGTGATGGTCATGATGATGGGGTAGAGCTCATATATGGGCTTTTGCCCACGTGCTAAATGCGTTTGTACTGGCCATCTTTTGCATTTTGTGGTATATTTTCTTGTTGAATGTGGCCAATTATGCTTTTATTTTTCTTTTTAGTTGCATCAACCTCTGGGGCATCATTCCAGGCCCGACCTAAGGTGTGGGCAAGGGGAAGGGGGGAGTTAGCCCTATGTGGACCCAGTGGATGAATGTGGACCTAGGTGGGAGAAATGATGAATGGGGTTATAATGAGTGGAAATGGGACAATATATGTGGATGAGGGAGCGGGACCATGCAACCAAAATCGGTGTTTCCCATGAAATACCATCCCTATGCCAAATGGTTAGTAAAAGAGATCCCACTAGACTAGAATCCAAGGTTAATTTCCAAAAGGGGTATAGGGGACAAGAGCGATGACCTAACACATTCTTTCCTCCGAATCCCCCAATTAATCCATGCCCATAAGTGTCCATGATAAACAAACTACAATACTCAATTACCAAATGACAAGGCATACGTTTAGGTTCGGGAACCCACCTTCAAACATACGATCATGACAGACAGGTGAGGGACCACATAGCTGGCTCAAGTGAGAGAAGTGGCACAACGAGCTAGTTGATGGCTGCAAGGGGTTGCCGACTGAGGACTATTTCCTATAATTTTTTTCTTGTTGGGATATCACCCATAAAGTGGTGGGTAACAGTGTGTACAAGTCAAAGATGGTAGTTGATAAACAAATTGGTAGAAAGAGAAATAGAAAGGGTACAAATATAAATAGTCGCCGAATAGACCCCTTAAAATTGGAGGATGTTGACATACTTGTTTATGACTTCAATTTAATAAAGTGAGGAACTCTTCGCTTAAGGACCATAGAGATTTTGAAGAAGTTGTTATAAGAAGAAACAATGTTGAGATGGGAGTCTATTGAACCTAGTCATAGATCTAGAAGACTTTTGAAACCTGAAATGGTGGGTATGCATGTTGACTCAGATGGGGAACTAGTTGACTATAGAAGAATATGGGTCATCTTCATTTGCATCCAATCATTCATTTGAAGATGTAGATTCTGATGGTGCGCCAAAACCTATGAGTGATTTTGAATAAATGTCTAAGACATTTTATGTAAATGATGTTTGCATGGTAACTTGAAAGAAATATTTTGGCTTCCATATGATCTTACATGAAGTTATGAGTCATTCCTATGTTTGTTGGATTATATGTTTTATTTATGAAGAATTCATGTGTTTAGAATATCCACAATGCAACAATGACTTACAAAAATAATTTATGTTATATTCAATCTACCAAAGTTAATATTTTGATTAAAAGTAAATAAATATTAGAAATTAATGTTGAATTTTAAATTATATAGTGATATTGCCATGATATTATTTATTTTTTATCATTTGGTATCAGATAGTTTTAAAAAATGTTGCAATTTTAATGCCTCATTAAAAGGGGACACTTCATTTTGATGGTTGATTTTTAGGTTTTTGTTGCAATGGGATAAGTTGTCTTAGGCTAAGATTCGAAAAGAGCTATAATTTTAGCTTTTAAAATAAAAATTACTCTTGGAATAATGAATCTTTCATTTATGTGTTCATTTTTAAAAATTGTTTGTCATATAATTTCTCCATAAGTCATGGTTGAAATATGTTGAAAACTTAAGGTTTTTAATTCCATAGTTGAAAATTTGTCAAAATCTTAAGATTTTTCTGAGTTATGATATTTTATCTTTTGTTTTTGTAAGTCAATATTTTATTCATGGTTCCAAAAAGAAGTACATCAGAAGAAAAACGCATGTAGTTTCACCCTGACCAGGTTTGTTGACTACTACTGAAAGCAGATGATAGTGAAACAGAAAAACATAAAGAGACACAATCCACAACTTAAGAGGCTATAGGCACTGGTAAACAGACAAAACATATAAAACACCTGTATCCATGCTAGTCGTTAGAAGTGATGGAGGCTGGGTTGTCTGGGGCTGTTCTTGGAGGCGGCGGAGGACAAAAGGAGCATTGGACATGCTCCTCGAAATGGGCCATCCAGGCCTCCAACTTTTCAACCTTCTCCAGTAACAAATTCTGACCTCGCCAAACCACCACTACACGCTCCCGGACATGGCATTGGAAGTAATGCATTTTGTTCAAAGTTGCTATCAATTCAGTATGCTCCTCCTGTCGAACCCGCTCTGAAGTCCCCAGACGCTCCAGAATTGACTGAATCAAGTCCCGACATCGCTCAACACAACAAACTTGTCGCTGAACATGATCACCATGACGCGCTGACACATGACGCCCATAAACACCACGACGAGCTGAGCCCCCTCGCTGCTGGACTTGCGCAGGGGCTTCACACCGACCCAACGCTGAGCCCTTGCGCCTAACACCCCGAGCAACAGGCCCTGCGCGCCCAGAGTGGGCGACCGCCCACCTACTCTGCCTCCCGATGTTGCGCGACTCGACCCAACACCGCTTTGACCACCCTGAATCGGGCCACTGCTGCCACTCACCATCTCGAGCCTAGACCTGCACTGCCTAAATTTGGTTGCACCTGGGCAGAGGAATGCCTTGAGCGAGGAATAGGGTGAATGGTTGGGTTCCTTACACCACTGGAATGAACAAAGGATCACCCGCCTGATACCGCTTGAACTTCTCGCACAAAAGGAGACTCCACAACCATTTCTTGAACCTCCACACCCCACGACGCCGAGAACACGTAGTACACAAAACAACCACCCACCACGAGTTAAAAATATGCACCTCCCTTGAAGCGGCCACTTGCAAGCCCCACTAACCAGAGCCCGAGATTGTCACTCCAGTGGCTCCACCCAGCAACACAGAAGCTTGTAAATGGACCGAGGAAGACCACTACTACTCGCCTGTTCCAGAAAAAACTAGTTCTCGCCCGACCCGGACTAAAACCTCGCAAGATGAAACAGAAACAACAGAATACCATCCCAAATAGATTACCATACCCTGCTTTCCTTGCACACTCATAGTGACGAAGCCCAATTCAGAAATTAAGAACGACGCACCCCCGAAAGCAGGGGAGAAAACGTTGATGGTGATGCCGTCCCCTTGCTAGGACAGGAGAATCTCTACAATTCCCACTTCTTCCCACAATGCTTACACCACACACCAATACTTGTGCATACATAGAATGCCCAACGAACACCCTTGTCACCCTCCATAACGTTCAGACGCTCGCCACCACCCTCGAGACCTAAGGCAACATGAAACCTCACACGCCAAAATTTACTCCCTCTCGTACTCAAGGTGTTATGGGAGGGCAGGGAGGCCAACCCGCCCACCTGAGGCCACGTGCCTAACGTGAATGCCCATGTGTTCCCTCGGGAACGCCATCGTCTCCGCTTCTCAAACCCATCCGGGATATAATATTTTATCTTTAATGCTATGGTTGAAAACAATTACAATTTTAGGGCTTTTTAGAGTCGATATTTTATCTTTAAAGACATGGTTGGAAATTGTTGAAATTTTAAGGCTTTGAGATATGATATTTTATCTTTAACATCATGTCCGAAAATTGTTGGAATTTTAAGGTTTTTCAGAGTCCTAATATTTTATCTTAAATGCCGTTGCTGAAAAGTGTTAAAATTGTGACTTGATTTTTTTTTTTTTATTGTTCTAGCATTAACACTTTTTGTTTTGAGAGTGTTTTTCATCTTTTTTGCAAAAAAAAAATGGTTTTTATTGCCATTTAAAAATTATGTTGAAACTTTACCCCAAAAAAACGGTTTTTATTGCCATTTAAAAGATTATGTTGAAAATTTACCCCAAAAAAAACGTTGTTTTGGCATACACACTTTTCGTTTTTGGGTTGTTTTTTCATGTTTTTTGAGGGTTTTTGGGCGAGAGTTCTCATTTTGAGGTGATAGTTCTCCTTTGGTCGATAACTTTGTTACTTTGGTATAGCTTTGCCAAGACCATCCACATTTGATAGGCTGATTGCTTCTTTGTTATGTTTGGGTTTATGTGGTTCTTCACACCATCCAAAATGATGCCCATGGCTTTTATATCTTTAATCTTATGTTGAATTGCTTGGGTAGAATCTTGAGGAACTTGAATCTCTTGGCTAGCTCCTTTTATGGACTGAAGTTTACAACCCTCTCCAACTTGTCTTCATACTTCAGACTTGATGATGCCATATTACTAGGTTGATTTTATTAAAAAAAACTCTCGTTGCGAAATAAAATTATACTACAAAAAATAATTTGCTACCGCAAAACCCTCTTGATAAATGATCTCCCTCACAGAGTTTCTATTGCTCCAATACCATGTTAAATTATTTTATATCGGATCTAATTTATTTTGCTTCACAATTCTATCAAAAACCCATAAAATATTTATCTCAAATATTTTTGCAATTGCTGATAAAATGAACACATTGGTATATTAACTCATAAAATAAAATGCAATGGAAGTAGAATAGGGAAATCAGTCACACTACAACAAGTTTGTGACCAACACAATCTTCGTTCATATTTGATTTTCTTAGGAAAATTTGGGCCTAGACCCATAGTGGATACATAGAAAAATACAAGTGTTGGGAACCTAGAACTTGGCACATTGGGAAAAAGCGGCCTAGTTGAGCACTCAAGGGTCAATCACATAAAGTGTCAAAGATTCCATGCCAAGGCATTCCATCATGCTTAGAAAGTTAAAATTTTCATAACTACATCATCATCATGCAACTTCTGGTCATCGTGTTGTAATCCAAATTCTGTAACCCTGCGGGGATGATGTAAAAATGATTATAGTATGATGAATATAAAGCCATGTAACACACTTAGGTAGCTTAAGGTTTTTGCTAAACAATTTTCACTTTGGGAGTTTTTTTCGTCAAATAATTATTTGTGTTTTTCAACACTAAATAATTGGTTAAGTTTTTCTCCCACACATTCCCTAGAGCTAGAGTGAGGCTTGATGGTGAAGTCTTAGGTGAGTCCTAGTGTATCGAGTCAATGTAAAATGCCATACTAGATCATGCCCAAAGTTTCGGAAAATTTGGTTGTGTCTAGGGGTCAGTTTTTAATTGTCAAAATTCAAAAGCTTGTTTTAAATAACTACTTGTGCTTTATTACATAATTTGCATTTGCTCTATGTACTCTTAAACACTCGTAAAAACACACTATAAGTGGAGTGACATCCTTAATCTAATCAATAACTTACTCCACATAAAGAGCAATTTCTACTAAGGCACTTGTGTTATTTCTCTATTACACTTTGTTTCATTGACGTAATTTCTATTTGCTTCATTGATCATTGTAATTTTGTGCTCAAAGTAATCTTGATCATAAATGGATTGGTATTTTTCTTTTTGAAGCATCTTGTAATAATTGTATCTCATTGAAGCATTGCATTTGCATATTACATCTAGGTTTGCATCTCTACAATTCACCTCCAAGCATAAGCTTGGTTGATAGAAATTTTAGGACGACCTTCCCTAATTGTCATTCAATTCAATAAATTTGAGTTTGGAGAAAAAGTTCAAACATGTGACCTTGGAGTTTCTCTTATAGCCGAGCCCTTGTAGGAACGAAGACATGTGGGCTGTCAAGAAGTCTAGGTGGGTATCATTAATGATACTAAGCGCCTCCTTGGCCTACCCTTCTTGCAGTTCACCTTAGTCCTTACCAAGTTATGAGGAATTGAGGGGAAGTTTTCACTACAGTTTAGGCATGTAATTAAAATTTACCAAAATCACTTGCATCACACATTCATTGTCTACTTTTGCATTGTCTCATTTTGCATCAAGTTGATTTGTGAGCATTTCATCTTACTTGCAATATCGTATTGTATTGTTCTTGTACTTGTCATTTGAATTGCTTGCTCATTGTGTTCTTTGATATTGTTCTATCTTGTTTGAGCATCTCTCTAAAGTATAAGTTTTATTTATCTTGCAAGTTCTCTCTTATTGCTCATATTTCAATATTGTGCTATCATCTGGTACTAATGCTTGTCTTGCAACATTGCCTATCTTGTAACTTGAAATATCATTTTCTTGTTGTGCAAGTATTGTAAATTTATTTGAGCATTGTTTATAAGGCACATGTCTCTCTCATTTTATCTAGTTGGATGTCATATTGATTTAATTGAATCTATCTTTTGATCACTACATTGCTCATTAATACTCATACTGCTAATTAATCTTTATTCAAGTTATATTGAATGGTAATTTCCTTGCCCTTTGTCTCTTAGAACTTTGTTGTTTTCAACAAGTTTTCTTTTTATAAGCATCTTTAGGGACTACCCCCCATAGTTTACCTAGGAGAAAGCTTTAATAGAGAGAGTTAGGAATAGGTGACAACCCCTTCTCTGAGCGTTGTTCCTTAAAGACTATACCTTGTGGGGTTGAAAACTTTTCCTACGCTTAGGTGTACATCTTAGGCGACAACTTTTCCTCAAGGGAATCAACCCCTAGAAATTGGCACTACTGAAGGAACTTGACCTATGGAAAATTTTAGCTTCCCTCAACAACAATTCGGCCCTTCTTTTCCCTCGAATGGCTTGTTACCACAAAATCTAGCAGGCTTCTAGGAGGGAAAGCCCATAGGACAAAGAGCTAGACTAAGCGATAACAATGGGACAATGGTCCCCTATCACCACAACCAATGCCCCCTGCTCTTTACGGACTTTCACTTTTGGACGAGTCTCGATAAGATGATAATCACCTTTTTGATAGATATTTTAAAGTTTATGGTGTTAGGTGATGAGGTAGGACCCCTCAAGGGAAGCTTTATGTGATAATATGATTCCTCTAAAGGTACTTCGCTCCTTTTAAGAGACTTAGAAAGAACTTGCACAAGGTCTAGGGTTTCGTGAATGATCTTGGACAAAGGTAATCTCGAGATCAAGACAAGGAGGAGAAAGGGCTTCTTATGATTTACTTCACCAAGTACTAAAATGATCTTGGACAAAGGTAATCTCGAGATCAAGACAAGGAGGAGAAAGGGCTTCTTCTGATTTACTTCACCAAGTACTAAGTCCCCAAGTCAAGGAAATTCAAGCTAAGGTTTCCCTCTTAGGGCACACCTAGGGTAAGAGATTTTATGGATTGAAACCAATTGGATGCTTGCCAAACTTTGAGGTCTTATAGATAAGACCCTATGCTTGATGCCTATGCTCCTGGAGTCCACCAATTCACTCTCTAATGCAATTTGCTTTATGCCTTAGACTAGTCGTCCTAGTTTCAGGGACCGAAATTTAAAACAGGAAATTTATGGAGAAGATCTGAGTTTGATCACCCAAGGCTTGGACCAATGCCTTGTCTTTTGGGCATATGGAGTCCTAGATGCTTTAGATTAGCCAAAATTGCCCTTAAGGAGGTCAAGAATTGTTGCCCTAAGTACCAACCCTTAACAATTACTCACTCAAGTATTATGGAGTTTTATGGAGAAAAACAATATTTCACCACTAGGAACATTCATCACATGTCATATCATGAGTAACATATGCAATTGCCAACCAAATAGCTTTCAAAAGTAAATCTTCAACAATTATTGCATAAGATAGCTTTTATCTAGTTGCAACAATTCCATATATTAGACATTGTTTCAAGAGAAACTTCAAGAAAAAGCACTTACAAGATGACAATATGATATATCCATCCACAATTCAAGAGATAGCTCCAAAGAAGATCAAAATTTTGGCTTCAAATATCGAAATGCATCCAAGATCATCCAATAGCGAATCCAAGAACACGTGCGAGGCAAGAAGGCTGAAATTCCCAAGTGATGATGATGATCCAATACAAGTGAAGTTATATTCTATTTATATGAGTCCTACTAGGTCAAATTATGCCTATGCGCCCCCTAACACTATAAAATTGGGCAAGATACATCCCTTGATCACAAGTCAACCAAGTAGCTTTTACAAAATATGAATTAGCCATTCAAATGCAAGCCGAAATGATGACATAATGCTAGTGTAGGGCCGTTGGAGGGCCACATTGAGTCCTCTTGGTGCCAAAATGTGTGAGAGGGCTTGATAAATCTTGAACTAGGGGACGACCCCTAACTCTCCATGTAAATCATCATGTGGGGCACCAATTTGGGTTTGGGGCACAAAACTGCTCTCATGAGTCTCCTAATGATAGAATAGCCTATAATGCTCCAATATGGAGGGTTTTGACGATGGTGCCTGCCCTCCCATGTCTCAATGGGTGAGACAAACCTCCTCTAGGCCTTGGATCATTTGCCACACCACGTGGTAAATGTTAAGCCTGTTGGCGCACACTGGTACAAGTGCATCATCTCGTGGATAATGTGGGGCAATGAACAGACAACTGAGGGTGTTGAAGGTGCCCATGGCATGAAATGGTGCTCTGCACATGATGGGAGTCCCATGGCTCTCAACACTTCACCCGACGGTGTCAATATGATCATCTGGTGGACTTGGGCCCCAATTAAGTTGCCCAACCCATGATGAAATCACCTGACAATTACATATAATGTCCAATGTTGCATCCTCACCATCAGGTACAATAATTCATTAGTGCATCTAAGTGAACCAAGCTTGTTAATCAAGGGCACATTGAGACTTTATATTGGGCTTCCCTTCCAAATTTGGGGCTTTAAAGTCATAACAGTGTGACCTCCCTAGGTAGGAGTGGCCAATAAACAACCATATTAGGTGGTGTTCCCAGTCCCTAAGGGGAAAGACAGGTCCTTCGTACATCTTTCAATTGATAGGTGGCATATGAATGATGATGAAATGGATGGGGTCACATGGGTCTCGAGGGCAAATGCGATGGGTTCAAGGGTGGCAATGATGAGGGATGTCCACATATTGGGTGTATAGGTGCAAGAGGGAGTTATCGTGGATACATGAGTTACCCATGCCTTTGTTTTTCCACCCTTATTTATTTTCCTTTTGCCTTTTCTTGATTTGGGGTAGCATTGGATGTGCTCTAGCCATGAAAATTGGTGGAGAAGCTAAAGCACATGAGATCTCCATGACCCAGAAATGGTTTGGGCAGATTCTACTCGGTGATTTGTCTTTGACAAGAGCATGCTTGAGTAGTGAGCCAAGTTTTCATGTGTTGTTCAGCACATCGAGTGTTTCTGAACGGAAATCCCAGCCCTTGCTTCGGTGGATTTCAAGTGCCAGCCCAAGGAGGGAGTTCTTCTTCAGCATAATCCACACCAACAACAGGAGGTCAATTTGTAGCTGCAGAGAGAGCCACAACAACGCAGGGAAGCCTTTTAACAGGGTTTGCAAGTATTTTGGAGGCATTTCAGTAGCAGATCATTCAGGAGGCCGAATTTCCCAGCTGGAGAGCTAGTCAAGCTCAAGGGGGGTCGAAATTCCGGGGTTAAGCTTTGGCCAAACTCTTCGTGGGTTATTCTGGGTTTCTTTAGTAGAGGCCAAAATTAAATTCCCAGGATTTTTTGAGCAGTAGAGAGGGCTCTAGCAGCTCTTCATTTCAGCCATCAACACCATTTTCTACGTTTTACAGCGCCATAGTTGGTTCGAATTGACATGGCTTGAAGGAGGGTGATTCAGGTATAATTGAGGGCTTTGCTAGCTTGCTAAAAGCAAGCGTAGGTGCACACATTCCAACACCTTGATTGTACACCTTTACCATTTAATGAAATGAGTAGACAACACCGTTGTAGAAGCATTTTCATGGTCTAATTATCTGTTTCGATTTTTGTGATGTGTTGTCTATTTTGTTTTGATTATTTACTGTTAATTTTCCCTTAGGGATATTACAATGGTATCTGAGCTATAGACTTGGCACAACCTGTGGTAGCAGCGTAGTCTATGAACCCGGAGGATATGCAAAATGTGACATACCGGAGACAGAGGTACAGGAGCAAAGAACGACAGCTAGAGATCACCCCTGATTTCGTGGCGACAAAACCGAAGATAGAGGAACCCAACATGGGGGATAACGAGGAAGACAAAAGGGATGAGGAGAAGTATTTTGCCCAATTCCTACTAAAGGTAGTGCATGATTTGTCTTTGAACATTGAAGGGATGGGGTAGCGAAATAACAATGGCAACAAGGGAAAAGGAGTCCAAGGGGATTTCCACTATGGAGAAGGGTCCGACACATCACACCACCATGCATCTCTCCATGCCAACATGCCATTGGTCCAAAACACACCCCTTAGATCCACCATTCCCACATTCCTACAATCTGGAATAGGAGGGCAACCAGAGCAGGAGGAAGCACCGTATGGAGACTACTTACTGGAGTATCAGTCTTATGGGCATGAATTTGGGAGGGCCATTACTTTCAAAGATTTCTGCCAGCTGAAAGGCAACAACAAGTCCAAGGGACACAATGGAGGAAGTTATGTGCATGGGACAAACCTGCAACGCACGGTGGGGAGGCTATTTCTCCCAACTTTTGATGGGTCCTCCAAGAGCTCGGCCAAGGCCTAGGTCGAGACATTGGATGTCTATTTCCTGCTAAACCAAATGACAAAAGGAGAGGCAATCAAGATTGCCATGTTTCACTTAGAAGGGGAAGCCCACGATTAGTGGTTCCACGGATTGACCATGTTAGGGCATGCTAGGGTCACTGCCTATGATGAGTTCACCGGGACAGTGTTGGAGCGGTTTGAGAGAAAGGATCTAGAGGAGTATTTTGGGGAGCTGACTAAGCTCAGGAAGACCGGGGGTGTAGAAACCTACATCTCAGAGTTTTTGTATTTATCAGTGATGGTCCCATATTTGTAAGAGTCTACGAGGATTTTCATGTTTATTGATGGGCTAGCAGAGCCATTGCGTGATTGGTGAGGTCCAACAGGCCCACGACATTGCAGGATGTCGTAGGGAGAGCCCGAGACCTACTGGATGCCCCACCCATGACAAGGGCACCATTTCCCCCTAGACAGGGCTTCCAACAGAAGGGAAAGGACAACAGGGCTCCACCACTGAGGGCAAATTAGGGGACAACTGGATGATGAGACCAGAAGAGACCTCAAGCAGAGGAAGCTATGCTTCACTTGTCAGGAGCCATGGGCACCAGCCCATAGGTGTGCAACGAGCAAGGCTCACTATATAGACGACTTCTCTGACAGTGTTTCACAGGAGGAGACTTATTTTGAGATGTCGGGAGAGGACATTGCAACACCACTAGGAGGAGGAGGACCACCACCACCACCACCACCACCACCGGGGGGAGTTTCTTTCGCACCTACTGGAGGGGTGCTTGCATTGCTACGAGGGGTACCCAAATTTTTGACCAAGAGGATCTGAGGCACTGTTCAGGGGCAACGTGTCTTAGTACTGGTGGACAGTGGGGTTACCCACAACTTCATTGATGTACAACTAGTTCAGAGTAGGGGCATCACAACTGAGGAGTTAGAGGGATTCTCAGTTCTTGTGCCTAGGGACAGGACCATGCAGTGCGCTCGCCATGTGCCAACTTTGACAGTGACCACGGGGAATTACTCCATGAGAGATAATTTCTTTGTGTGGATGTACCAGACACTAACGTTGTGTTGGGAGTCCAGTGGCTCTATACACTGGGCAGAGTCACGACAAATTGGAAGAAGTTGGATATGGAGTTCGTAGGGCCAGATGGCAAGACTGTGTTGCTTCGAGGGATGCACTTATAGCCCCCACAGACTATCTCGGCCCACAGGATGGAGGCTGGCTTGAGACATGGAGACATTGAGTGGGTTGTGGAGTTGAGGATCTCAAAGGCTGGGGGAAAGCCCAAGCCACCACATCCGGAGATACAGGCTATTCTTGACAGGTATCTAGTGGTGTTTGGGGACATACCACCGGAACAACCTCCTGATAGGGGGTTTGAGCACACCATCGAGTTGGAGCCAGGGGTGCAAGTCATCATCACCACCCCTTATCGACATCCCAAGGCTTATCAGGATGAGATTGAGAGGGCCATCCATGACCTATTCGCACAAGGGCACATTAGACCCAACTCTAGCCCTTTTGCTTCATCAGTTGTGTTGGTGAAAAAGGACGGGTCCTTATGGATGTGCATTGATTACAGGGTTCTCAACAAGAAAATGTTGAAGAACCGCTACTCTATTCCCTGTATAGATGAATTGATGGACGAGTTGAGGGGAGCGAAGTTCTTCTCCAAGATTGATTTGAGGTCGGGGTACCATCAGATTCGGGTGAGGGACCAAGATGTCCCAAAGACAACATTCAGATGCCATTATTGGCACTTTGAGTTCCTGATTATGCCCTTTGGGCTGACCATTGCACTTGCCACATTCCAGTCATGCATGAACCACGTGTTTCGTGGGCAGTTGAGGAAGTTCGTGCTGGTGTTCTTTGTCGATATACTGATCTACAACTAGACGTGGGAGGAGCATTTACAACACCTTGAGACAATACTGCGCATCTTGGAGGAGCAACAGTTCTATGCCAAACTATCCAAGTGTGAGTTTGGGCTGATTGAGATGCTCTACCTTGGGCATATCATTGGGGAGGATGGTGTCAAAGTGCATGAGGAGAAGACTAGAGCTAATTGGGATTGGCCAGAGCCCCGAAATGTGATCGAGTTGAGGGGGTTCGTGGGAATTTGCACCTATTACAGGGATTTTGTGAAGGGTTTCTCACAGTGGGTTGCACCCCTCACAGATTTGACGAAGAAGGGGGCTTTCAAGTGGACCACTAGAACACAAGAGACATTTGATCGCCTCAAGGAGGTCATGAGTAGCTGTCTAGAGTTGGCACTCCCTGATTTCACTCAGCCTTTCGTGTTGGAGTGTGATGCATCAGGAGTGGGCATGGGGGCTATATTAATGCAGGGGGAACCCCATAGCATTTGAGAGCAGGAAGCTACTGCCCCATGAGCTGCTCTACTCCATCTATGACAAGGAGATGTTGGCCATCATGCATGTGTTGGCCAAGTTGAGGTGATATTTGGTGTGGAACAGGTTCAAGGTCAAGACCGACCACAACAGTGTTTGGTTCTTTTTGGAGCAGAAACAACTACAAGATAGGTAGCAAAAGTGGGTGAGCAAACTATAGGCATATGACTTTAATATCAAATATGTCAAAGGGAAGCACAACGTAGTTGCTGATGCGTTATCCAGGAGACTAGCCACCTTGCCCTTGATGAACATTGCCCCGGATTGGAGGGAGCATTTACTCGTTGAGTACTCCAAGGACAAGTTTGCATGCGAGATCCTTGATGGGTTGGTGATGGATGACTGGTATCGGGTGATGAACGAAGTGTACTACCGAGACGAGATTTACTTGGTACCCAACTCCCCACTGAGGGAGAAGATTCTGTAGGCTGCCCATGATTCACCACTAGCAGGGCACCAAGGGTTTACGATGACAGATAAGACTATTAGGGAACGCATTGCATGGAAGGGCCTCAAGGAGGACGTTCTGAGGCATATATGGGAATGTGACACATGCTAGCGGAACAAGGGAGAGTAGAAACACCTTGTTAGTCTACTACAACTGCTCCCCATTTCGGAGGGAGAATGGGAAAGCATATTGATGGATTTCATCACCGAGTTGCCCACAGTATAGGGCAAGGACTGCATATATGTGGTGGTGGATCGCTTGACGAAGTATGCTCATTTCTTTGCCATTCCAACCCGGTACTCGGCCTCACAGGTGGCCGAATTGTTTTTCAGGGAGGTATTTTGGCTACATGGTCTCCCCAAGGCCGTTGTCAGTGACCGAGACAACAGGTTCAAGGGTAGGTTTTGGCAAGAGTTATTTAGATTGGTGGGTACAAAACTCACCCCGAGTTCCAGTTACCACCCATAGATGGATGGCCAAATGGAGATAGTTAACAAGTGGCTGGAGGACTACTTGCGTAATATGTGACAGGGCATCAGAAGGCATGGATACGATGACTGCATTTGGGGGAATACTGCTACAGCACTACACATCACATGTCTATAGGTATGTCACTATTTCGAGCCCTATATGGTAATGATGTATTGTCTTTTGTTGACGTTATGCTTGGAGACGGCAGGGCCCTAGGGGCCAAGGATTGGATATAGGAGAGCCAAGACATCTTGAGGGCTCTAAAACACAATCTGCAAATGGCCCAGAATCAGTAGAAGCTTTATGCAGATAGGGGCAGAGTTGAGAGGCAGTTCGAAGTTGGGGACTTGGTCTTCGTGAGTTGGAGATACCATCGAGGAGCCGGGTGCACAACGTTTTTCACCTGTCTTGCCTCAAGAAGGCACTAGGGCAGCAGGTCACCACTACTATAGAGTTACCCCCTATGGACGATGAAGGCCATTTGGTGCTGGAACTAAAGGTCAATTTGGGTTCCAGAGAGGCCCCTGCATAATAGGGTCATTAGGGAATTTCTGATTCGATGGAGTTATCTACCATATGAGGATGCCACCTGGGAGGGGAACAGATACTACAACATCCTTCTTTGCAGTTGCTTGAGGACAAGCAATGTTTTGGTGGAGAGGACTGTGATATTTCTGCTTAGTGTTTCACTAAGAGAATATCGAATTTTTGATCAATTTTGGCACTCACATTATCTAACTTAGGAAAAAGGGGGCCTAGGGGACCCATATGTGATTTTTGTCCTAAGAGGCACTCCAAATATAGGCTCAATGAAAAATTGCGGCTTTGTTGGAATGTGGGGGCCACCACGAAGGCATTTTGTGGGTGGAAGTTGATGTGGGCCCACATGGGCAGCCTTGGAAGCAATTCGATAAAAGAGGGAGGAGCTCTCATTTTTGGTTATCATTCATCATTTTCGAATTTGTCTTTGATGAGCACGCTTGAGCAGTGAGCCAACTCTGCATGCGCTGTTCAGTGCACCGGGTGATTCCGAGCGGAAATCCCGGCCCTTGCTTCGATGGACTTTGAGTGCCAGCCCAAGAAGGCAGTTTTTATTCAGCATAATCCACACCAGCAACAGGAGGTTGATTTGCAGCAGCAGAGAGAGCCACAGAAGTGCAGGGACTGCACAATCATTGATAGAGGCATTCCGGGAGTGTGGTGAGATAAGGTAATTTGAGATGGAGAATTGGTGGGAAGGCTTGGGAAGCCTTCTAACAGGGTTTGCAGGTATTTTGGAGGCATTTCAGCAGCAGATCATTCAGGAGGCCGAATTTCCCAGCTGGAGAGCTAGTCAAGCTCAGGGGTGGTCGAAATTTCAGGGTGAAACTTTGGCCAAACCCTTCGTGGGTTATTTTGGGTTTTTTAAGTAGAGGTCAGGATCAAATTCCCAGAATTTTCTGAGCAGTAGAGAGGGCTCTAGCAGTTCTTCATTTCAAGCAGCAACAACATTTTCTGGGTTTTACAGTGCAGCAGTTGGGCCGAATTGACAGGGCTTGAAAGAGGGTGTCTCAGGGATCATTGAGGGCAGCTTGCTAAAAGCAAGCTTAGGTGCACACATTCGAACACCTTGATGGTACACCTTTCCCATTTAATAAAATGAGTAGACAACACTGTTGTGGAAGTATTTTCATGGTCTGATTGTCTGTTTCGATTTTTGTGATGTGTTGTCTATTTTGCTTTGATTATTTAGTATTTACTGTTAATTTTCCCTTAGGGATATTACATGAAAGTCCGTAAAGAGCAGGGGGTTTTGGTTGTGATGACAGTGGGCCACTACCCCAGGGCCCATTCTTGCTTATAGGTATAGTTTATACCTTGTATGGTTTCCCTCTCCAAGGTTTGCTAGATTTTGTGGTAACATGGACCTTAGGCATACGGTCACTAATTTAATTTTTGACTTTATTGGCCAATTTTTATAAAGTTAAAAGGGTCAACTTGAGATTATATCTTGACCATAGATCTCAAGTGTGGAGATGCAATCTCAACCCTCCATCACTTTGGAGATTAGGTCAGAAATTATAAAAGGGAAATAGGGTGTTGGAGAGGCAGTTCGATTGGCACTAGAGACTGGGCATTCAGCTGAAGATTAGGAGGAAGAACTGCAGCAAGAGAATATCAGTGAAAGGGGCAGCAATAGGTTGATTTCAGGACAGCAGGCAGGGCGTGAAGGCCAGGCCATACAAGCCATAGTTTGCTGGGCTGTAGAGGCCAAAATCTGGTGGGCAATATAGGCCGTGTTTGCTGGGCTGTATAGGCCGAAATTTGCTGGGCTGTATAGTCTGTTTTTGCTGGGCCGTACAGGTTGGCTTTGCTGGATCGAACTGGATGCATAGGCCAGACTTTAACAGCCGAAAGACTGATAAAATTGCTGCTGTAATTTTCTGAGCGAATACTCTTGTTGTAATTGAGATTTTCTGAAGCTGAATAAAAGCCCAATGTTTGTTGGTTTTCCCCACAGTGGGATTTCCAGGGTAAAGCTCTGTCAAGATTTTATTTATGTGCCTGGGTTTACTGTTTATTAATTTATGCTGTGCATATTGAGTTAAGAACCCAGTGTATTTCTTGTCATCAATTTCATAGCTGAAGAACTCATTTTATTTCTGTTCTGTGACAATTTTATTGGACATTAAATCTAACCTGGGTTCAAGAAAACTAACTGATTCAAGGCACAAAGCTAGGTCAACAACAAAGTTCAAAGCCATCACAACAGTTTTACTCATTAAGAACTCAATATGTCACTTATGAGAATAGATCTTGGGTGGGGAGGATAACACTCCTTCCCACAGGCGCTTGAGCTAGATCCAGTTTACTGTTAAGTTATTCATATGTAACAAGATTTGCCAACATTACTAGCAAACAACACAACATGTAGAGTTTATTGACCTACACTCCTTTTGCGATAACTTTGTCTCTGTTGATCACTAAGCAACACCTCCTACAGAACTTCATAGTTTACTTAAATCTTTGGAATCTCACTGATTGAAAACAAATCCCCCTTTTGGACCTAAAATATGGAATATTTTTGGAAATCTCCTTAGAACAATAGGGCTTTACAACAACACCAACTATCTAATGATTTGTTTTTCACCCATGAAGACCTTTCTTCCTTCAACCTTTCGATAAGAGGTGAACCACTTCCTTTAGGGTGCCAGTTGTGATGAAGCTCTTAAGTCGATGAGCCACAATGCATTAGACTAATTCATGTAATGTTTATTTTGGAAGATTTAGGTGCTAGGAGCTCACAGTGATAAGTGATTAAGTTACTAGTTAGTGATGTAATAAGGTGTAATGTCAGGACAAAGTCAATGATTTGTTAGGAAAAGTATGTAATAAGATATTATCATGTAATAAAGATGTGAGCCATTCCTTGTGGGAAAGATGAAACAAGGCTTCTTCTTCTATATGCATATGTATTCTACACATTGTATTGAAGATAATCAGATATATTAGAAATTTACTTGGCATATATTTGCCCACACATGTTTGAAATTTTCTAACAGTGGTATCAGAGCAACCACATGACCCATAGTCATCATGAAGTTGTGCCTAAGAGAAAGATTGGTGCAAAGATTTGAAGTCACAAGTTCTGTATAAAGGAATGCCATCGAAAGATTGAAAGACAGGAAAATAGAGACAATTCATCAGTTATCTTCTGGTTTAATAATAAAAAGGACAAATAAGTCAATTTATAATTTTCAAGTAGAAACTTTGGAACAGCTGAACTAATTTAGTATCATACATATGCTGACAATGCTATAGAAGAAGTATGTGTTTGAGACTTGAGTGCAACAGGCAGAAAATTAAACGACGAGTGGAAATAGATTGACAAAATGAAATTGAATGAGTATCAACAGTGGAAGACAACAGATCAGTAGCTAGACTGATGAAGTCAATGACATCAACATCCAGGACAACAGGTCCAGTGGCTATACATCCAAGATTCCAAAATTAACCTTTATACACGAGGCTATACATCCCAATTCAGCCTTTTTACGTGGCTATATGCGTTGAAAATGAAATAAAACATGAGCTAAAGACAAGTACAATTACATATTCTAGTAATCCTCATCTTCATCCTCATTAACAAAAATAGAACAAGGTGTTCGTTCAACAGAACTAGAGCATGGATTGATTAGAGATAAATTTTAGTGGTAGATTAATCTTTTTTGGCCATAGAAGTGTGCTTGAGTGAGCCCACACTTGCAAAATAAGTCATGAAAACAGGGCAGATTTGGGCTGAAACTCCACCGAAACATTTCGGTGGCATTTCCAAATTAGAAAACTCCATACAGATGTTTTGTCCACATCTCAGTGGTGTTTCGCATTTCTGGAGTTTCCAGTATGGGTACACCAACTTGGAGGCTGTTTCCTGCAACATAGATTTATACCTCCTATTGCACAAAACCTGTAGACAATGAAATAAAAATATATTTAATCCCACAGAAGACGATATACATATGATAGATATATAGTTCTTTTGGTAGTTGAATAAATGATATATTTATGGTCATTTTAATTTGTACAGAGATGGAGGCTATAAGGAAAAAGATGTAGACTGTGCATGCCAGTAGGCTGAAGCCCATTAACCCAACAAAGGAAGGCTGTTATTGTTACAAATCATATGGAGATCATATTGTTATTGCACAAGGGCAACTGACTTATATATAATATTGTAGAATCCAGCAATCTGTCAAAGATAATCCTTTTGGAGTAGTAGAGGACATGACATTTTTCATCCTTCCATGTTAAAACTCTTTGCTGATATTGAAAGCAAAATTTGAAGAAGAAAGAACCAGTAATGAAATGTAGTCAGACAAAATATCTGCAAACGCATTTTTGGGAGGAATAAGTAGTTTTAAAGAATAAGGGGGGAATAAGCAAATTTAAAGTGGAGAAATATGAAGACAGACATTCGTTTGTTTAGAGGTTGAATACAAATCTGAGGTATGTTTGGAGATAAAAGTATACAAGATACATGTCAAATGACAACATGGCAAGCATTTAGAGCTTTATGATGCCATTCACGTGATTTGAACAAAAGGAGCTACGTTGCTTGGAAGCAAAAATTGGAGAGAATTATGTTCTATAGTAATCTTTGGGAGGTTGTGACAAGACAGACCTAAAACCAGATCCTATGGCAAATGGCTACAAGAAGGAAGATAAAAAATGTCCCATATAACATTTGCAACCAAGGATGACCTTTTACTACATACTCAAGGTATTGATTGTGGTGTTAAAGCCTGGAATAAATTCAAAGTTTGCATGAGACCCCTAATGAACTGAGAGTTTTGTTGTTGAGAAATAAGTTGTGAAATTTTGAAGATGTCATAAACAGATTTGGTGATGGAACATGTTGAAAATATGGAATAATTTTGAAATGAATTTCTGGCAATTGAAACAACCATAGAAGCTAAAGGATCTTGTTGAAATATGTATTAAAATTCTTTGATCCTTATTCAATGTTATCAGAGCCAGACTGGTCATCGAACTGGTAGACCCCTGATATTGGGAACCGGTAAAAAGCAGATCCAAACTGGTAAAAAAATTGGACCAAATAACCAGTCAACCAAAAACACATAAAATATTCAAATAAAAAAAAAACATATATATTCATGTACGTCCAGATAAATCCAAACCATTTATACACAAATAAACCAAAGTTCTCATTTATATAGCATGTAACCGCACATAACCAAAATAACATTGGGTGCAATTGATCTCTGAACCGAAAATACATCAACAAACAGGGCCTAGGTGGCCTCTAGCATCCAAAAAAATCATGCTACAACAAATACCTAATATCTTCAACATCTTTTCCTATATTGGTATCTTCGTCATCATTATCACCCTCTAAGCATTAAAATAAGAAAGTAAAACTTAGCATGTCAAGTCAAGATCTTGTCATTTTTAGTAGGATCATGATAGAGGAGTTCAAAAATCAATATCAATAACATCAAGGTACATAGAGGGGTTGGTGCTCTTGATTAAATGCTAGTTCCATACACTTGTACATGACAAAATCCAATGGAAACATTGCAAACCACCCCAATCCTGAAATCCTCAAAACGTGTTAAGTTTACTAGATTTTTAGTGGGATCTAAAATTCTACTTTCTCCATATGAAATCCAATGAGTTCAGAACCACTCTTAAGCATCTTGAGTCAATTAATGGTAATGTTAAAAATTTAAGTAAAAGGATGAAAATGAAAGATAAAGGATTATGTCACTTTCATTTTCATCCTTTATCTTTCATTTCCATCCTTTTACTTAAATTTTTAACATTGCTATTAATTGCATAGAATTAGTAGGACAATATGGTCAAATACTAGGTTTCCCTAGTCATAAATCATTGCTTTAAAAAAAAATTGCGTTCAAAGTGTCCTTGGTGGAATTATACAAAACCGGCGGTCTAGTTCACTGGTTCGAACTGATTTTTCCCTCTAACGGTCTGACCAACTAGTTTTGACGATTGGTCTAGTTCTAATAACATTGCCATTATTTGAATAAGCTGTAGGATTGGTTTTATTGAAAGAACAAAGATTGAAAAAGATGAACATGGTGAACTTGACAAAGTTTTTGCAGAAAGACATAAAGATTGTGGTGGAGGAAGGCACAATAACTGGCTGCAAAATTTCAGAAGCAATTCGCAGGAGTCTAGAGGTCATTCTCATACAAAACAATGATTGAATATTATAATTTTTGTGGGAAGATCCAAGAATAATCATATAGAAGAGGAGTCTTTTCTAAAGTAACATCACGAACCAGAGAGAGATAGAGCAGGAAGTGTATGTGGTGGATGTAGATGTAAATTTTCACTAAGTAGTGAAACTGGAACAGACTATCTTTCCATGTTCTTGCACAGAGATGTATCGACTTCCTAGTGTGGTAGGTATGCCAACTTTGGAGTGATCAAACATATGATTGAGAAAAACTAAACATTTTTAACTTAGTAACCAGTTCGTCCCCCACCCACCCCACGTGTCATGAATCCAGCGAATTGGACACGATTCTAGAGGGGCACGTGTCCGATTCAAGGCAACTGTCTAAAAATCGGGATTTGTGTCCCACAAGAATTCGATTCTCTCCCACAGCGAATCTTGATTTTCAGACACGTGTCTGGCAAAAAGGGACTTGTGTGCTTGATAAAAGGTTGATTTGGGCTGTTTTTGCTCACTTGCATTTGTGGTTTTGGAGCTATGGGACTGTGGGAGCAACCAACAAAGGAGATTGGCGTGTTTTGGAGGTGATTCAAGCAACAAGTGTGTGGATTTCTGTTCCATTTTTTTCTATTTTTGCTACAACAGTGTGCCTGCCATTTTGTTTACATTTTTAGTTATTTTTGCAGCAGTCATGGCTCAAACAAGGGTAGCAGGGAAGGGGAAAAAAGGGGAGGAATATCCCCATAGGTGATGCCCCCCTTCTTTCAATTTCATCAGGGTATGCTAGTGTTCCATCTGTTGGAAGTGAGGCTGCAACAGTAGCTTCAAATGTTGAGAGAAACATCAATTTAGCAAGATAACAAGCTCAAGAAAGTAAATATCCCTTATGGCAGTATGTTACAAAAGATCAAGCACCAAGCAACAAGTTAAAGGGAGGAGGCAATTTTCTTTGGAAATGCAACTTTTACAACACTCAATTCAAGAGCACCTATTTCCGTGTGAAAGCACATTTGTTGGGCTTAACATCTTGTTTATTTGGAGCATGTTTAGGAATGACTGCATCTAAAGAGGAAAGAATTAGAAATAGATGCCAATGTTGGTGTGGCAATGGTGGCTACATCATCTAAGAAAAACAAGGATGAGGATCACCTTCTATTCTCAAGGAAAAGCAGTGCCAATTATCCATTTGGGAGTTCCAGTGGGTGTGTAGGTCAAGCAACAAAAAGGAGGGCACTTGGTCCAATGGACAAGATATTTCAGCAAGAGAGGCGAGAAGAGATTGATCTCACCATTGCCTTCTTTTTCTATCTCAACTTCATATCACGTTTCTTTATTGAGATGTGCTGAGCTCTAACTCAAGGGGCTCCATCGAGGTCTGTGCCTCCTGGGTCAGAGAAGCTTATAACTACATTGTTGAGTAAGGTCAAGAAGGAGCTGGATAAAATGCTTGAGCCTATTAAATCAACATGGCCAACATCTGAGGTTAGTATTGTTTTTGATGGATGGATAGATGCAACACGCCCTCCACTCATCAACTTCATGGTGTCTTCATTGAATGAACCAGTTCTCTTGAAAGCAATGGATGCTTTTAGAAAATACAAGGATGCACAATATATGGGTGAGTTGTTCATGAAAGTTATTGACGATGTAGGTGTTGATTATTGTGTGCAAATCATTACAAACAATGCACCTGTTTGCAAGGCTGTAGTCATGATTGTGGAAGCTAAATATCCACAAGTATTTTGGACACCTTGCACTGCCCATTCCTTGAATTTAGCACTGAAATGTATTACTTCTGATGTACCTTGGATTGGAACTCTTGTTGAGGATGCACAACATATCCACAACTTTGTACAAAATCATACCAGTGCCCCCACAATCTACAAAGAGTACACACATCTATCACTATTGAAGATTGTAGATACACGGTTTTCCTTTGCATTCATTTTGCCGAAGAAGTTGAGGGAGGTCATGACCACTCTTGGTTCCATGGTTATTTCAGAGTTTTGGTCTGTTTGGAGAAAAATAGATCAAACAACCTAAAAAAGAGTCAAAGACACAATATTAGATGATTTTTGGTGGGAGATTGTAGATCTTACTATTAAGATCATGGACCCTATCATGGCTTTGTTGCGATTTGCAGATACAGATCAACCCTTCTAGGAGAGGTTTATGAGGGATGGGATTCCATGATTGAGTACGTGAGGACCATTAGTTTTTAGAGTGAGTGCCTTGAGTATAAGATATCAACGGAGGCCTTCTTCACCACCATACAGGATATTCTTGTCAGCAGGTGGGACAAGAATTGCACACCTTTGCATTGCTTGGCTCACTCATTGAATCCAAAATACTATAGCCATGAGTGGCTGAATGGTGGACCTGCACGCAAATTCCTTCCTCACATGGATGGTGACATTTCATAGGGGAGGAAGGATGCATTGAGACAGATATTTTAGGATAGAGCATCCCTTGATGAGGTGGAGGATGTCTTTGCAGAGTTTTCCACTGTCACTAGGTGATTTGCAGGCTATGATGTTATTAGAGACAGGGGGCTAAGAAGCCCTATTCTTGGTGGGCAACTCATGGGGCAACATGCCCTCCTTTACAATAGTTAACCATGAGGCTCCTCTCTCTTGTTGTGAGAGGAATTGGTGCACATATGGAAAACTGTATAGTTTGAAGAAGAGCAGGCTTGAGCAATCTAGGGTAGAGACAATGGTGTATGTGCACACCAACCTTCATCTTATTTACAGGCAAAGAGAGGAGTGGTTGAAGGGAAAGACAAAGATGTGGGATGTATTTCCTGATGACATGGGTTTGGACAATAGCGTTGAGTTGACATTGGTCAACTTGGATCTTAATAACCCAGTGCTAGAGCCTATCACTTTTTATGGTGGTGATACTCTTGAGGGGTCATCCTCCAGACCAACGGATGCAAAGATTGCATTGGATATAAAGGAGAAGGATGCAGAAGGGAGCAGTGGTGGTATTGATGCTAATTTTGATGTTGATGACTTTGAGCCATAGGAAGCACTGTAGCATCCAACAACCTAGGAGATTCATCGGTTCTAGGTTCTGGTGTCTACCTTGTTTTGTATGTTCTATTTTCCGTTGGAATTCCTAGTCAAGAGTCCTCAGGACAAAGTACCTATGTAATACATTTTGATTTTGATGACTTAATGAGAAAGCTACAGTTTAGAGTTAATTTCTTGTGTTTATGGTTAATTTCTAGTTGTAAACTTGTATCATTGATGAATCATGATTGTATGCATGATGTTACAAACTTACAATGTACATGTATGAATCTAGGATTGAATTTGTTACTTGTATCATCATGAGAATTTGTGTAATATCATAATATGATGTATCTATTAATTCTTTTATTTTATTATATATATATATTATATATATAACATGTCTTGTTCCAGGGGCTTTCCGTGTCCCGTGTCAGACTCTCATATCCCCGAGTCATGCATGTCTTGTGTCCCTATGTCAGGTGACTTAGGTTTTTAAGTCTTGTCAAATGTGAAAATGAGGTAATCATTCTGGGAGACAGTTAAATACATCAAGTGCAAGGAAAAGGAGAAGTAGAAATGAGAGTTTTAGGTGTTGGTGTTAAAATTATCTATAATGTCTTGTGTATCAGGTCTAGTGGCAATCTTGCTTTTTGCCAACAAAATTGTAGACGAATTTTTTTTGTTTGTTCTTTTTGACAAGAAATAGTGTTTGATCAAAAGATAAAAACAATAGTATTATGGTCAGAGGTGTTCACAACAATGATACTTGTATATTCTAAAGGAGTTGCAAGTAGGTAACAAGCATTGTTGACATGTTCCTAGTTTAGGGTCTCAATTTGGGCATGAGAGACACAATCATTTTAATTATTTTTATCTTGGTTAGTCGAATAATGATGATATGGTCAATGGCCTACTAGAAATATAAGAGGAGAAAGGTGTTTGGTGGAAAAGCAATATCTATTATCAACTTAAATCTGAAGGCAACAAGACGAGCAACATGGGTACTTGAGTCACAGTGATGTTTGTGGACCTGTGAAAACTTAATCCTATGGTGGTGCACACTGTTTTGTTACTTTTGTTGATGCTATTCAAAGCATTAATGGAAAAAGAGTGGTAGAGTATGAAGTGTTGTGAAGTGGCAAAGGATGTGAGTATGAATTAAATGAAATTAAATGAACTATGTGACTTTTGCAACAAAGAAGACCTCAAAACAACAAGGGCTTACTCACCTAAATAAAATGGTGTAGTAGAGTGAAGAATAGGTCCATAGTGGAGATGGATTGATGCATGTTGAAAGAGCATAATCTTGGTAATCAGTTTTGAGTAGAATTAGTTTAGACATAAACTTTTCTATTGAATAGGAGTCCTACATAGGAAATTCATGGTATAACTCTTGAGGAAGCCTAGTTAGGAAGGAAGCCATAGTTAAATATTTTCAAAGTTTTTGGTTGTTTGGTTTATGCTCATATTCCCAAAAAAACAAGACATATGTTGGAAGATAGATAAAAAGTGCATATTTCTTTGTTATAATAGAGAGTTGAAGGGACTCAATTTGTAGGATCTTTCTAATAAGAATTTATTGGTAGAGATGTTATTTTTGATGAGAATCCTCGACAAATATAGATGAGTAGAGTTTGCTCAAAATCTAATAGGCCTTGTGAGAGGCGTCACATGGAAAGTGGCTAGACTATGACACAACAATGAGGTGGATGCCATTTCACCTTAACACTCCACCTCCTACTCTTTAGTGGAATTTCACTGCATGGGAGGCTTCCTAATATAAATCACCTAAAGGTATTCTAGGTTGACAGGATCAAGGTGATGTTTAATAGGCTTGATCAAGGTACTTCTCACTTGGAACCAAGCACAATTCTTCATAATAAGCAACAAGGTACCTTATGAAGAAGCCTCAGAGATAGGTGTTGTGGTCTACGGTTTCAAGATGTAGCTCAACAATGGTACATCTAGGCATACATGCATAGGGAAAAGGCTTGTTTTGAGAGATATGATCAACCAACGGAATAGAAAACCTTCAAATAGCCCTAGGTTGAAGCATTTGTGTAGGATTATGGTTTTACAAGGGCCTTAAATTACCTAGGGTTGATGATGTCAACCCTAATGAGACACTTCTTTACCATGCAATATGCTAGATTTTGAGTTTCTTAGGTCAAACAACGTAGGAGAGTGCCAAATCAGCTCCAATGTTTCAATACCTCAAAACCTAGTTGAATTCGTCCTAAACCCTATCCCTAACAACTTGCCTTGAAGGGATGAAAATAGATAAAGAGGGAAAAATTCAAGTTTTAGAGTTTTTGATCATCAAGAGAGTTGCCAACGCCTTTTCCCTACTTGGTTGATGGAGTCTTAGGAACTTTGACCATGGAAATATCAAATCTTTGAAGGGAGTAAAGGGGAAAACCCTAGTTTTCACTTCCTAACCCTAGCTATCATTTTATGATGAGAGAAATTCACTAGAAAAATGCTCTCTAGGAGGTTTTCTAGTGAGTTCAAGAATACAAGATTAAGCATGTAATAATTACCAAGAATTTCATGTAAACATATGCATTTAGACAAGGAAAATAGAAACCCTAGTAATATTTCATTACATGCATAACCATAAAATATATTCAACAAAAATACACAAAATCACTCTCAATATATCCTAGAACATGCCTTCTTTCAGTCCTAAAATGTTGTCTCTACAATACAAACTAGTCTCCAATAGCCAAATTCCACATAAGATCACATCTCCACAAGTAGCGAAGTAGAAAGAGCAAATCAAATTGCTTTTAAAGAGGCCAAATTCCACGCAAGTGATGATGAACAAATGAGAGGGGTGATCCTCTATTTATATGAGGTCTACCACCTCTAATTAATGCCCTAAAGCCCCTACACAATTTTGGTTTTTGAGTAGACATAATGTAAAATTGGGTTAGAAGCCAACCCACTAGCTCAACAAAAAAATATGGCTATAGAAGCCCACACTTGTGAGTCGTAAGCCTTACAAAGAGATGACATCATGCCCTTCTAGGGCTCTAAATTTCTTCATCAATGCAATGGAAGGGCTACAAAGGTCTGAAAGCATCATGATCATCCTCCATTTGAACAAAAATCCTCAAATAGCATCTCCATGTGTCAAAAATCCAACCATTGGCGCCTTGCATCATCTTCATGGGTGCCAAATAGACAATGTGATGCTCTCTCTCTCTAGCATTGGGGCTCCATCATGTGCAACAAGCCAGTTAGTTTTTGGTAGCATCGAAAGTGCTCTAGCCTTGAAAATTGGTGGTGAGGCTAATAAGGCACATGGGTTCTAAAGAACCCATAAATTGTTTGGTGAAATTCCACCTAGATTGTATTTTATTAAAATAATTAATGTTTTTAATGGAGTTCTCAAGTCTTAACTTAGAGAAATTAAAATATTAATGGGTATTAATCAAAATATGGGTGAGAATGAACTAGAAGGTAGATCAAGTCATGTTTTAATCTTAGCCATTGATTAGAGATTTAATCTCAGTCGTTGAAGACTCAATAGGAAAAGTATAAAATGGAGGCTTCGGGTTCATTTGGAAACACACACAGAAAGATTGAGGAAATCGATAGAAGTTCTCAGGAGGCAAATTGATTGGGGAGATCTTGCAGTTGAGGGGCAGAGAGGATCCGAGAGGATTTTCTGGAAAATACAGAACAGAGAGGTGGAGAGAGCTTGTAAAGAGGCAACACAGTAGCCAAGAGAGATGACACAGAAAAGCTGTCTGTCACACAGATCCCAGAAGTGTCGGAACAACCATAATTGCCGGGAGAGTTGACGCAGAAAAGCTACCTGTCACGGAGATCCCAGAACTGTCGGAACAACCAGAACTGTCGGAATAGCCGGGAGAGCTAACGCTGAGGGCATAGAAGGTGTCGCAGGGCTGACACATAGCCTGAAAGGTTGACGCAGGGCCTACGCGCCTACGCAGGGCCAATGCAGAAATAATTGGGATTAGCCAGTCTTGTGCCGGATCAACTGGAATTTTGTCGGGTGAAGTGAGGTAAAACTCACTTAGATTTTCCGCCAGTATTTTCTCTGTAAAGGATTGCTAGATGAGCAACCTAGATTTGTATTCAGATATTTCTCCTGCATAATAATAAGAACCCTCAGAGCAGCTACACCGGTTTTCCCACATTGGGATTTTCTGGGGACTATTGTGTCCAAAAATAAGTGTGTCCTATGTATCTTGTTCTTTGCTTTGTTTTCTGTTTCATGAGATCAAATATTTGATTAGTGTAGGTTGCAGAAGTAATTTGCTTCAGTATTTAGAAGAATAACTTGATGAATGTAATTTAAAAATCAAGTAGGTGAAGTAGATTCAGATTTGCTGCAGTAGCGGTTCCTTCGAGTATAGGAATTTTCACAAAGCCCTCCTTAATCATTCTAGGGGATGACCATCCTCATTTGGTTTCTGGATCAAGGCTTGCCCATCAAGTAGTGTCAAGGCCAGCCTGGGGGCATGCAAGGGTTGATGCAGTGAGAAGTAGAAGTCGTAGAGGTTGATGCTGGGCCTCAGAGTCAGCGCTGGGGAGATTCTGTGGGGTAGACTGGGAGCAGATCAACAGATTCTTAGCTGGGAGAGGGTGATGTAGCTCCTGGAGGAGTGACACAGTTCTAGAGCAATGCTTGGAGCAACTTTCGTTGCCCAGCATAGGGAATAGTCAGAGGCGCTGTGGGGTTTGACCATCCGTTTGCTGATTTGCTGGAATATCTGTCTCTGGGTAGAGGTACTATTGCTAAGGATATCTCTCTTGGGTGAGCCATTTCTGGCACCCTAGTTGTATTCACGAATTTGCTTAATAATACAAACCCTCTATATGCTGCACCAGTTTTTTTGAATTGGGTTGTTCCCGGGAAAATTGTCCAAAAATAACGGTGTCCCTTGTGTTATTGTTTCAGTTCGTTTCAGTGCATGATCTGTATATTTGTGAAGGCTACAATAATGTTTACTTCAATGTTTATGCAATTAAATAACTTGTTAATGTAAAAAACAAGTAGGGGATTGTAAACCAGTAATTGCAGTAGGGGTTTCTGATGTGTTAGATTCAAGAATTTTCACATGGTATCAAAGCGATTGCAGATCATAGATGACTGAAGACACTAGCCGAGAAATTTGAGAATTTGTAGCAGAGAAGCAGTTGTCCCGAGAGACAGTGCTGTTCCAGAGCTAGAGAGGCAGAAGGAGGAGTGACACAATGCAGAAGAGGTGACACAGAGGCTCACGTAGTGCATGTGTCAACATTCTGAGCCGGGAGAGGAAGACGCAGTAGTTGGGAGGAGCGCACGCAATAGTTGTGTGAACCATCAGGGCCAGCGCGGGGGCAAAGGAGGGCAAATCAGGCTCACACAGAGCCACATCATCTTTTTGAGCCAGGAAGGATTGACGTAGTTGGCCGATGGAGCAGATTCAGCGCACGCAGAGATTGCGTAGAGCCTGAAGGGCTCAGATTCTTCGAGTTGTTGGGGCTAAGTGAGTTGTGCAGATTTTGATTTATGGAGTTGATGGGACGCAATTTTTGTCGGTGCAGCACAATGTCTAAGGAGATTGAACTAATGTAGAGGGAAGCACTACCTCGACAGATTTCTAGGCAAGAAATCTAGATCCAGGTTGCAGCGGCAAAGGAGGATATGAGAGGAGTGACTTGACGGTTGGCAGGAGGATTTCCGAGAGGGAAATCAGGACTCAGAGGGAGTCTAGAAAAGGGGAGCAGAGATGGCAGTGAATAGATTGAGGGATCAAGACAGATTGGACGAAGCTTCCAATTTTTTCATTTGGAAGGCCAGGATCCTGGCAATCTTGGATAAACATCGCATCAAGGACTATGCCTTGAAAGTAGTAGTTGTCCCTGTTGACGCTTATGCAACCAAGAAGTATGAGCAGGCTAGGCGAACGCGAAATGCATGAGCCTAGAAGGGGTCAAGGACCATGTAATACCACATATTACTGATAAGACAACAGTTAGGGAGATATGGGAGACTCTGGCCACCTTATACCAGGACTCTTCCGTGCAACGGAAGATGTTATTGGAGAATCAACTGAGGTCATACCAGATGCAGAAAGGGGAGGAGATAGATCCCTTCCTTCTCTGGTTATAGGGGATTCGCGACCAACTTACTTCTGTGGGGTCTACTCCAAATCCAGAATTCTTAATCAGGATTGCCTTGAATGCAGTATTCGAGGAGTGGGAGACATTTGTCCAAAACATTTTGGGCAGAGCAACTCTCCCTAGTTGGGAGGAGATGTGGGCAACTATTTGACAGGAAGAGCTCAAGAGATTGACCAAGGCGGGGAGTAGTGTTAAGGGAGTTCGACTCAAGGAGGAGGAGGAGGATGCAACTCACACATCAACGGGACAACAGGGGCTACAAAAGAGGAAGAAGAAAGACATCTCCAAGGTCAAGTGCTTCAACTGTGGGGAGCTGGGACATTATGCCTCTCAGTGCCCTAGGAAGAAAGGCAAGGGAGAAGCTTTTGACTCAAAGGCTACTCCTGCAAAGGCGGAGAAGGATGTCGAGACTTATGACGATTGTGCCATGAGTGCTCATGCGCCTCTAGAGAAGAGATGGGGTGATTTGGAGTTGTAATCGAGAGGACTACATGCAAGGGCAGGATCCTTGAGGTGCCCAAACTCTTGGATCACATACAGCCGAGAGTCCTTAACGACAGTAACATAATGATGGGTGTCGGTTGGAGTGAGGTGTGATGGAGCGAAAGGTGCAGAGCTAGAGTGACAAAGTCTGTAGCAGTGCAGTGGAGGTTGTAGCAGTGCGAGAGGCACAAAAGAGGTTGCAGTAGCGCAGTGGTAGCAGAGGGAGCACAAGTAGCTTCAGTTCACGAGGTTTCCAGACTAACCAGGATGTCAGTGTTTGGGTGAAGTCAGTTACTTACTTCTTGGTAACTGAGTTGCAGTGCAACAGTTAGAAGTGGCAATGCTATGGGCAACATGATGCAACATTTTGAGATGGAGCTACAATATAGATGTAGCAGTGGCAATGGTAGTGTCATGGGCAATAGTACAGGAAGCAACAATGCAGTAGATGTGGGGCCGCAGGCCAAGCATCAACATAGAGGACCGATGCAGAGGATCAGTGTGATGCTTCTATGGTGAAGCATTGCTAGAGCACATTCCTCGCTAAGAGGGAGTGTTGATTTTGGGTAGCATCGGATGTGCTCTAGCTTTGAAAATTGGTGGAGAGGCTAAGGGATATGAGACCTCCAAGACCCAGAAATCGTTTGGAGAAATTCCACCCAGATGAGGAGTTACTAAAATAATTAATATTTTTAATGTGTTCCTAAGTCTAAACTTAGGAAAATAAAAATATTAGTGTGTATTAATAAAATATGGGTGAGAAAGTTCTAAGTGACGAGGATCAAGCCATTCTAATCTTAGTTGTTGATTAGGGACTTAATCTCGCTCGTTGAAGACTCAACATGAAAAGTATAAGAGGAGGCTTGAGGGTCAGTTGGAGACACACCAAGTGATCAAAGAAATTGATTTTCTGTGGCGAGGTTTGCTGAGGAAATCGAGTTAGTGATCAGAGTTGCAGCGAGGTGCAGTTCAGTAAGGGATTTTCATTTGAGGCTGAAGAATACATAACAGAGAGGCAGCGCAGTGCTGGGAGAGACAACACAAGCCCTAGAAGGGTTGATGCAGAGGCCATAAAGCTGACATAGTGAGAAGCAGAAGCTGCAGAGGCTGACGCTGGGCCTCAGAGGCAGCACTGGGGAGATTTTGTAGGGCAGACTAGGAGCAGATCAATAGATTCTGAGTCGGGAGAGGGTGACGCAGCCCCTGGAGGAGTGACGCAGTTCTTGAGCAGTGCTTGGAGTAGCTTTCGCTGTCCAGCATAGGGAACAGCCGGAGTCGCTATGGGGTTTGATCATTCGTTTGCTGATTCGTCGGAATATCTGTCTCTGGATATGGGTACTAGTGCCAAGGATATTCTTTGTTGGGTGAGCCATTTCTGGCACCCTAGTTGTATTCACAAATCTGCTTAATAATACAAACTTTCTATATGCTGCACCGATTTTCCCGAATTAGGTTTTTCCGGGGACAATTGTCCAAAAATAACAGTGTCCTTTGTGTTATTGTCTCAGTTCATTTCAGTGCATGATCTGTATATTTGTGAAGGCTGCAATAGTGTTTACTTCGATGTTTATGTAATTAAATAACTTGTTAATGTAAAGAACAAGTAGGAGATTGTAAACTAGTAATTGCAATAGGGGTTTTTGATGTGTTAGATTCAAGAATTTTCACACCCTCAAGGCCTCAACTACTCTGGACCACTTGACAAAACCATCTCAAACTCAAGTGAAGTCAATCATTCATTAGAGACTAATTTCATAAATGCATCTAAGTGGACCATATGTAAGTGTGAAGAAGAGCATATCAATACTTCAAACCTGGATCACTTTCAAATATCTACCTAGTCCAAGTCCCATAAAAGTGTTCCCTACCTTTGTAGGGGTGGCTAAGTAGTCAACCCTATTAGGTGCTTTCGGCCCCTAAGGGGAGGTGGCATTTTCAAGGTTAGCCCTTGAATCCATAGGTGTTAGTGAAAGTAGGTGGCAATGAAGGGGAAGGACCTCATGGCCAATTTCCATGGATAGGGGACTAGCTAATGAGAGTGCACATCTCGAGTGTATAGATGTAATGGAGGGAGAAATCGTGGAGGCATGAGTTACACCTCTTGACTTGCTTTTTTCACCCCTTTGGTGCGCCTTTTACTTCTTTTACATAATGCTTTTTTATTGTTGCATAGCTCAAGGATCAAAGCTTGCTCTTTATGATGTAACATTTGTTTTACCCTTTAAAATGAGATGATTTCTTGCTCATTAGGGCTGGGACATACATGGGTTCCTTTTGATGAGATGGAGCGTCAAGTGCTTAGGAACTTGGTGATGGCTAATGAGTGGGGTAGAGGCTAGAGCTCATGCTAGCTTTTGCCCATGCGCTAACTTTTGTCCTTGCGATCTTTCACATTTTAACTTTTCTTTTTTCTTTCATTTTGGCCATCTTATGCTTTTACATTCTTTTAGTTGCATCAACCTCCAGGGCAATGCTTCTTGACCCAACTCAGGGATGTGGATAAGAGAGTGCCAAATCTCATTGAACCAATGATAGTTAAACCCAAAGAAAGGAGATGATATCAAAGGGAATAATGTGACATGGAAAATGTTAAGTATGGAAAAGGAAAAACGAACATGCTACTTCAATCCAAGTTTTCCAATTAGTGCCCCTCTTTAACCCTAAGGCCTTAGGGGAGGTCCCATTGGATTAGGGCTAAAAATTAACCCCCCTTGGTAAGGTGAGAGAACAAGTTTACAATCAGGATTGGTCAATTATCCAGATCATCTCTTTATCCATATTAAATGCCCAAAACATTAAGTAAAAACACTTGTTGAGTGGTAACTCACCTTCATCCAAGAGGAATTCCAGATGGTGAGAGGTGTATGACAATATGACTATGCTGATGGAAGAGGAGACTGACATATCATCATCAATGAGCAAATGTGTAGGGCTGCTGGTTGGCTGGCTGTCCAAGATAGGAGAGAAAGTTTTCTCCTATAGGGTTACCCATTTTGGTGGGTAACAAGTAGTTGGTAAGATGAAAGCTTATAGGTGGAAGATGCACTAGAAGTCAGGACTCCCAAAACATATAGGAAGAGGTGAAGAGCAGAAGAGGAGTAGATAGTACAACTAGAGTTAGAAAAAAACAACATTGAAACAATGCATGGAAAAGGCAAAGTTGTTTTTCATGACTTTTCAAGATGCAGAACTTAGGGGATGAAGAGCAGAAGAAGCAAAGAGAAGATTTGGAATCAGAAGAAGAAGAGAAACCAAGCAATGCAAGGAAAAGGCCAGAGTTGTTTTAATCAACTGTTTAAAATGCAAAGCTAGATGAAATACAACATGGAGAAGGCAAAATGAGATGCAAATAATCTTATCAGGTAAATCTTTATTTGTTTAGGGAAAATGTTAATAGACAGGGCGTTCTTTTATTTTGAAGACGTTAGTGAAAAGTAAATGTAGATAGATGCAATCAAGGTGGAGTATGATGCTTTGGTGAAAAATGGCGCTTGGGAATAAGTAGAGTTGCAACTAGATAAAAATCCAATATGTCTCCAGTGGGTGGATTGAACGAAGTTCAAATTAGATGGTTCAATTAATAAGTACAAACCCATGCATGTTGCGAAAGAGACACACACAAGAAGGTATAGATTCAAGGTTTTCCAATATGTATTGTGTAGATCATTTGCAACAATTGTGTTGAGATTTTCTATGTCACGATTAATGATCTGGAAAGTTGAAACTAATATTCCAAAAGGTATAAGTTATGAAGAAACTTTTGCTTCCAGAACTAAGTTGATTACCATATTATTGTTGTTGGCCATTGCAGCTTCATTTGGATGGAAAGCTTTGCAACTGTATGTAAAAAGTTCCATCTTGAATGGAGATTTGGAGGAAGGAGTTTATATGGGAACAACAACAAATATTCCCAGGTTAGTGAAAGCATTATACATTTTGAAGCAAACCCCTTGAGCATGGTACAAAATAATTGATCAATATCTCAAATCCACCATTTTTAAAAGAAGTGATTAACATCCATATACTTATATCAAGGAAAAACATCTGAAATCATTGTTATGGTGGTTTGTGTTAATGATTCAATAATGATAGGTAACAATAGTAGTTTGATTGAAGAAGAAAAAGGATACAAGATTTATATCACAAGTAAAGATGCATTAGAGTTGCTTAAAGTGACTAGGATGGAAACATGGATTCCCAATGAGACACCAATGGAAGTAAGATTAAAATTTTCAGAAGATGATAAGTTGGATGCTGCAAATAAAACCATGTAGTCAAGTTGGAAGGAGCTTGATTTATCTTACAACGTCTAGACTGGAGATAAATGATGTACTTTGTATGTTGTCAGGATTTTTGGTATGTCCTCGGATGTTGCATTGGAATACAACAAAAAGAGTGCTGAGGTATTTTGAAGACAATATTTGAGTGGCTTTTGGAAGTACACTATAGTTGCTTGGTTAAGTAAAAAGAAAACTTTTGTTGCACTTTCATCAACAAAAGAAGAATATAAAAACAAAACATGTCTAGATACATCATCACTGCATCAAAAAGCAAACAAGAGAATAAGGAGATAGAGCTGATATTTTTGTAGGTCTCAAGGTCAAGTTGCGTACATTTTCATAGAGGCACTGAACAAAGAGAAGTTTGAGAAGCTTAGGATCATGATGAGAATAACTAATAACAAAATAAAATTTATGGGGGTGTTAGACAAATACATGTAATGTTTATCTTGTAAGTCTTAGGTTCTAGGACGTCATTAGTGTTAAGATATAAAGTTTTTTGTTCATAGCAATGGGTAGGGTTTTATGTTAAAGAAAATGTGGCTGAATCATACAACATTGAGATAAAAAAAATAATTTTCTGTGCATCCATATCCAAACATCCACAATTCATGAAACCAATTAACTTGCCTTCTCAATGTCACCTTCATGACATGACAAGTGTTTAGAGGTATTTCCAGAGACAACTTTTCATGAGTTAGAGGTGGCTCCCACAGAGTTCAAATCCAGGATGGTTCAATGATATGATACTAGTTTAGAGTTAGAGACATTGCACAGGTTTTTGTCAGTATTGGAGAGGATTGCTATTTTTATTAGTTCTCCTACATTGTGGGAGGCAGAGTTCAGTGGTCTACATGGCAATGATGATCACATATTTGGAGTCCTTGCGAGCTCGTGAATCTAATAAGGTCTTTCTCGATAACATGCATGATATTTTATGTTTTTAGCAATTTTTGGAGGTTTGCATGTCAATTATGAGTACAGATTCGGATTCCTTGCAGAAAACTTAGTTCAATGAGCATAATTTCATTAACATGCAAAGGATTTCTATTTTTAGCTGCTACCCATGCAAAGTGACATGTGGCAGCCTCAAGTGGCATCTGTGTAGAGTGGCATGTGGTAGTTTCTAGGATTGACAAGTGGCAGGATCATGGCACATGCATGGGATTGAGTGTGTGCTTGAGTTGACTAGGCGCATGTATGGGGTAACTGTAGGCAACTAGGATGCATGCATTGGTCTAGGAATGAGGTGACACATGGAGTTAACCAGGAGCAGTGTTTAGTTGATTGAGTGTTTGTTTGAGTTAACTGGATGCATTCATCAATTCAAGAGACACATCACCCCAATTCTTCATCAGTGAACTAAAGGGTTTCTCCAATGAACTAAAGTGCATGACCATCTCCACATCACTTCTTCATTGAGTTAGCAAGTGTATGGGAGAGAGATTCCACTTGGATTAGGTCGCATGGCTACTTCACTACACTCCCTTGTTGAATTCAACCAAAGCGAATCTCTAGTGAACTAAGTTGCATGGAGAGAAGACTACAATTGGACCAAGTGGATGTCTTGTTCTCCTCAAGTTCATCATTATTGAGACAATAGATGTTTCCACTTGGGCCAAGCACATGGCCATCTTCACTCCACTCTATCATTAGTTCACCAATGCGCCTCAAAAAGACTAAGGTGTATGGATACTTCACCATAGTTTACCACAGATTGACATAGACAGACCTCCATTTGGACCTTAGTGCATGGACACTTCACTCCACTCATCTATTGAGTCAACATAACTCAATCCCCATGGAGCTTGTCAATGCGCATTGGCTAGGGGAGATCTCATGCATGGCTAATGCGCATTAAGGAGATTGATAAATGAGGAAGGCACTAGGGGTTGAGGGTTGGATTTTCTTTTGCAGCAGCACATCTCTTTCATTTCTCCTATTCTCTTGTAGCTTCTCGCATTATGTGCATGGAATATCACTGGATCAGTTTTGTATTTTTCTCTTTGGTGCAATCAACCTTTTGATTAATGCAAAATAAAGTTTGACTATGCTATTCTTCAGCCCTTGGAACTTCTTGGTGCATTGTTTGTTCTCTGTGCAGCAATTTAGAAGTCTCACTGAGGCCTTTATTTTGGTAATATTTATCACTTGAAACACACTTCTATTTTTTTTCATTATCACTTTTCAGTTACTGCAAATATTAAATTTCTTCCAAATTCTTTCTCAAGTTTTTATCGTCAGATCTGTGGCTGCTTGATCACTTGCCAAAGATTTTTCTTTGTGCTGTTTTTACATGTTTATTAGGTAGATCTACATGGTAATTTCAGCACATGAGCACCTAGAGAACCCCCCCTTAAGGTTGGAAAAGCACCAGCCCAAACAGAGGAAATTTGCTGGTGACAAGTTGGCATAATTCTCCTATATGTTACACTGATTTCTCACCACAGATTTATGGAATCATTCACTTTCCTATAGTGCGGATTACTTTTGCTAAGTGTGACAAGAGATCTCTCCCATGTTGATGTCATGTAATGCCATTGGGGCTTGGGGGGGGGTTGCATGTGGATGTGATTTTGCTATCCTCTTCCTTTATTGATAGAGGGCCTGCCTTCATTTTAACCCCATGATTGGGATGCAGTTCAGATTTGGAGTTAAGCCCTCACAAAACATGGTAGCAAGATATGGATTTAAAATCTAGGCTCTAGCCCCTTGGGGATGGCTCCTTAAATGATTCTATTGAGCTTTGCATTTGCTATAAGCTTTCGAAATTGGATGGCATGGGTGATCACCATTGAATTGCCAACCATTGCTACTTTGGAATCCCATAGTATTTGAGTTCCATGAGTCATTGTAAGTCAATAAATGCTCCAGTTTCATTGAGAGCATTTGTGTCATAAACTAGCCCCACCACACCTGCCTCTCTTGAGTGTTAAAATATAAAGTTGGTGATGTAATAAAATGTAATATTAGGACAAAGTTAGTGATGTGTCAGCCTTCAGGACAAAAGATGTGATAAGGTTATTATGATGTAATAAAGATGTTAGCCATTCCTAATGAGAAAAAGTGAGCAAGTCTTCCCCATCTATGCATATGTATTCACCAAATCTTATTAAAAAGTATGAATTACATTTTTATTCTTTCTACAGATTTCTTCCCATGCATGTTTGAATATTTCTAACAAAAGATGTTTATTGGTTTTTCTCAATTTCAATGCCATGTTTTAACTTTTAAGTTCAACTTGGCCCTCGCAGGTACTTTGTATGGATTGTATTCAGGCCCCAGGGTCTGAATTGGCCTTTTCATTTTGAACTTTGAACAATGTGTCTTTTATGGGTGAATGTCCCTTCATTCTAGGGTTTTAGATATGCTTTTTTACTTGGAATATACATGATGTCAGTTCATTGTTTAGCTTGTGTTTATTTGTTTTTTGTAGGCTAACACCCACGGGGGATTTGAACTGTTGACCTATTGCAATGTGTGCTTTAACAGTGTACCCATTCACCGTCAATCCAAAGCCCCGTGGGCAGCTGGTGTTTATTTGTTGCTAGTGTAATCAATTGCTATTTGCTGTCCTTGCCCAACACCTTTATAAGGTTGTATATTTTAGCATCAACAAGCACCTTGAATAAGTAGTCTATTTGTCAAGTTCATTTGAGGGTTTTACGAGAACCTTATAATGTAGGAGAGAATATCTCGCACTGTTCTTAGTCTGGATTTTTATTAGTTCGGTAATCTTTAATATCTGCATTCACCTACCCCAAGCTGTCTTTGTGCGGACTAACACCTTTGGCTGCCCTCAAAAATATTGCTGACAGTTAGGTTAGATGTTTTTTCTATTTCGAGGCTAAAGCACCTGTTCAAAGAAGGATCATACTCATTCAATGCTTTAACGAGTATCTATGTGAATAGAGAGTGGTGCTGTACCTTCTGCAAGGTGTAACTGTTTATTCAAAGATTGTTCAATGTTTAACCCTTCGAACAGCCTTAAGTATAATCCCTCAAATAGCCTTCCTAGCCTTTGTTCTCTATGGTTTGACCATCTATTTGTGGTTGGTAATTAGTATTATGCGATGTCATTGTTCCTTGTTGCTTGAATAACTTTGCATGAAAGATTATCATTACTGTAATTAGTGGCTTCGCTTTAAAAGTTATGCAGTTTGTAAACTTTAATTAGAAATACCTCAATCCCTTGACCAGTCATAGAAGTTGCTTCTATAGTCCTATAATGAAAAAATTATATTAGTCAATCAATTGCCAAAATATTAAGTCCTTGCAATCATATCTTGGATGTTTGTGATAAAAATCCATAGCAGTCTTGCAAATATTGGTGTCAGCAATATATTGTCAAGGATCATGAACTTGGGATATTGGAAAACTGCAGTAAACATTAGCAAATATCGGCAAGCATAAACTCAGACCTAAAAATCTTAGAAAATCTCGGCAAACAGAAGACAGAAAAGCTCAAACAAGCCGAAAATATCTTGAGAAAATGGAGCCTTTGCAACACTGATCCATTGAAATGCATTTCCAGTTTTAGTTTGGAATCTTTTTCTTTTTTGTAAGCTTGGTAGGACTATATCTTCATCGTGTCCAACTTCTCACCCCGATCGGGGGGATAGCACAAGATTTGAACTGAAGACTTCCGGTTCGGCGAGACTTCATTTCCACAGCCATTGCCAATTGAGCTACCCCAAGTGGACTTAGTTTGGAATCAGTGACATTAACATAAAGTTTAATTTTTTCTATTACTTTGCTTATTCCATAGATAAGCCTTACATAATGCGATAGATGATTGAAATTCTTTCTTCATGCCTTTCTAAAGTGAACTTCTTCAGATCCTGAACAGGCACACATAACTTGGGACATTATTGTAGCATGGGAATTGAACTCTTAGAATCTCCTCACAACAGAAATCTACCTTTGCGCGAGAAGAGGTCACTGCTCCTCTTATATAGGTTGTTCCTTTTATTTATTTATCTAAATCATAGTGACAACTCCTCTTATATAGGTTGTTCCTTTTATTTATTTATCTCAATCATAGTGACAACTTTATAGAGTGCTTCAAGTTAGTAGCTTTGCCTTTGATATGATATTTTCGTCTGCCATAGTGTGGCTTATATTGTACTTATGGTATACCAGCATGCTTGTTATCTACTCAGTAATACATAATATAGTTGCATGGTCTGATAATCTGATTGTTTTGTGCATTCCTTGCTATTTTGACAATGAGATTAAGCCAAGGAAACCAATGGTTCCTGTCTTATCTGCTTATTCCAAATCCCTCAAGTTATTGACTAGGGGATAGAATATGAGTTTTGATCTTTGTCATTCATTGAGCTATAGTTTGCACTAGACAATTGTATTCTATTTAGTTAGTCCGCACAAAGTTCTTGCTTATTTTCAACTAGTTTTGAGTTCTGTTTCCTGTTGAAGCATGCTTTAATGTCCTGTTTTTATGCAAAATGCTGGCAGGGTTTTCCACGGTCTGATATTGATGTTGCAGCTGTTCGCTCCAGTCGGCATCGTCTTGCTAGTGCGTTCCTTACTTTTCGTGGATAGTGCTAATCATTCACTTCTTCAGCTATGCATGGAAATTTGAACTACACTGGGCTTAACAACAGACTATTGATGGGGGGATTTACTGGAAGTTTATTTGCACCTTGACAACAAATTTAGATGTTAAATTTTAAAGCAATTTCTTACTTTTCTAATTTTTGTTCTTTTCGAGAGAAAATTTATCTTTGGTTATCTTTAGAGAATGCAGCAGTTAATGAGGGGATAATAATTTGAACTTGACAAAAGTACACAGTTCAATGAATCGACAGATAACTGTTCAATGAACAAACAGTTTTTTAAATTATTATTATTTTTGAAATTTAATTATGGTGCCTTTGTAGAAATTTCAAGGACTTTTAGTTTAATTATGAAATTTCATCTCATTTCCTGGAGGTTTCCATGATCTATTCTTTGTGAATATTCAACCTTAGAGCTGACCTGAAATATTAAATTACAACAGTGATATTTCACTTCCTTTCAAGCCAATTTCTTCTGGCAGCTCAAAAGAATAAATATCATATGAGTGTACTTAAATACTACAGTGCTACGGTCTTTACGACACACTCTTCAAAGCATTAATAGATCTAAAATATCTTATTACAACAGATTATAACAGCAGCAAATCTGCTCCTTTATCTTCCTGATGTGTTAAATCACTTAACCCATTCAGATATATGTTAGGTCAAATCAACATGAACAAGGGCTGAAAGCTGCTCGATCAAGAAGATAACATAGGGTGATAATCGATTTGCAAGTACACAATATTTGGACAGGTGGAAATTTCACACACATATATGAATACATAACACAACTTTATTACAAAGCTATTACAAGTCATTGAGCTGAGCTCTCTAAACCATTAGTTAGGGAAACCATAGGGAAACCCTAGCTACCAACTTGTAGCTAGGAATAACTCCCAATCAAAGCTGGCACTCCACTGACAAATCCTTTTTGGCACATTCAACAAACATGTATCACACAAATTCTTCACACTAGCACTGCTGTTTTCCTTAGAGTTTGCAAAATCTAGACATATGTCATCACACAAGTACATGGCAAGCCAACTAGTGCTGGCCTCCAAATTTACATGTCCTAGTGTTTGAGTCCTCAAACCCTAGGTCTTCAACTCTTGTATCACACAAGCATTCAGATCTCCATGGAACATCAAGGATACAATAACCTAATCTTCTTTAGAGTGAGGCATCACGCCAACCTCAAGACTTATCGAACTTGTCTCTTGATGATCTTTCCCTAGCCTCACATTTCACATGAACAAGGCTCCAAAATCATGCAAGGCATTAGCTTTACTCTGTGTATTCTCTTAGGGTTTTCTCATAGACCTTAGCATCTAGCTTGTAGGGTTTCCTTATGATCCCTAATATCTTGCTCCTTACAAGACCTTCTCTCTTTTAGGGTTTTCTCATGAACCCTAATGTCTTGCTCCCAACAAGATGTCTCTATGACAAGTACAAAGAGTGCAATGACAATAATGGATACAAGATCCCTCTCCTCCATTTATATGTAATGTAGGTGTGTGAGAATAACATAAAACAAGGACGTAAATCCTTACAAGTATGTAAGGTAGGTGTGTGAGGATAACATAAAATAAGGATGTAAATCCTTACAAGTACTCATAAGTCAACCCTACATGGAGTGCTCTACAATACAAGGATGCACAACTGCCAATCTAAGGTTTTTCCAACCCATAAGGTGAAATGACCCCCAAGTATGGTCCTCCTTGGGCTCAACACCCCTCCAAGATGGTATGTTATCCAACAATTTGTTAGTCTAATGCTCTCTTTCACATGGTGGTCCATTATCCAAGTGTCCTTGTGCAAGGTGCACCTTTTGAAATTGTGCGCCACGTGTGTTTTCATGTGCCCAATGTTACTCTCATGTGTGCAATATGTGCTCTCATGCCCAACCCTATTCTTGTATTCCAATTTGGTCATAAAGCTCTAATGCTTCTCCTCAACATACGTGTTTGGGTTCATCACCATCCACCATGAAATATGCTCTTCAACCCAAGCATCTTCAAGTCAAGTGTCCAACCTCCAAGGTGTATATATTGCCGAGACCCAATCTCAAATGGCCAACTACCCTCACGCAAGTGTCCAATGCTTCTTCTCCTAGGTAGTTACCTCCCTTGGTCGAGCAATAAACTCCCTGTTGTGCGTATCTGATGGGTTACTTATCATCCCAAATAAGATAATAACCTCCTAGGTAAGGGTACCATGCTTCTGCTCTAATTAAGGTTAAGTGTCCATCCAAATTAAGCCATCGATATGTCCATGAAGCATTGTCAAAGGGGCGAGGGCACATAACACTCTCTTAGCATGGTGAAAACACATTTGGGGTAGCCCTAAATGCTAGGAGCTATTAGAAGGGAAAAGCACAATTGTAATTGGTGCAATGTTACACCTACAACATCCACTATTAACTTGCACTAAATTAATAGGTCCATCTGTAGATAAAATGTAATGGTAAAATACATGATTTTTTAAGCCCAAAAATGGCATGGAACATATATAAGAACACAAAACCAAGAAGACAAAGGGACTATAATATTAAAATTATCATCTTTTTGGATCTAAGGTTTATGTTGAAGTTAGAGAGAGTGGTCCAACTAGATTTGGAGGTGCACTAAACTTGGCCCGGGAACCACATTCCACAAAGGCACAATTTTTTAATATTTTTCTATAAAGTTAACGTTGGAAATATTAAAACTTCCTTAAGTTAAATTTGAGTTGATCTTAGCCCTTGAATCATTGGCATCTTAGTAATAGATCGTGTTGGTGTGCCCAAGTTGACTTAGAAGAGGGAAAAGGCGCTGAAGGGAATTATTATGCTTCAGATTGTTTGGTGAAGGCTTTAGAAATTAGGGTAGCAGAACTACAACAAAGACATGGCTTCAGCGACATGCTAGGCCACAAGAGCAAGAGGGCATAATAGCTACAAGACCAAGTAGCATGTTGAAGTTTCCAAGTTTACTTAGTTAGAAACCCTCCATGCACTTTATCTGATCTATTCCTACCTACTTGTGAGTTTCCTTAACAAGTTATTTACAATGTAAATACTAAAAATAAACACAATGTAAATACTGAAAATAAACACTAGTGCATCTCAACATATTACAGATCAACAACTAAAAGAAACAGAAACAAACACACCATATGACACCATTGTTTTTGGACTAATGTCCCTGGAAAAACCCAATGTGGGAAAACCGGTGCAACTATCTGAGGGTTTTCTTATTAAGCAATATCAGAGTACAATCTGGGTGCCGAAACTGGCCTACCCAACAGAGAATTTCCTTGGCAGTAATACCTCTCAATTTCTGACAAATTTTCTGGCTGAAACCACAGATAATCCTTCCGGCAACTACTCAACACAAATATGCTCCAAAAACCCCATCGTCAGCCTCTCTCTGGACTGCGTCATCCCCTCTCTGTCTCACGCTGGCCCTGTGTCACCCCAGATGGGTCCGCGTCAGCCCTGGGATGCCCTGCATCAACCCTCTAACCCTTTGCGTCAGCTACGCTGGCCTCTTTGAGGCTCTGCGTAGCTCCCGACTGCCTCTGTATGGCCCTGTGTGAGCCCTGGCTGGCTCTGCGTCACTCTCCTTGGCTACTGCGCTGCTCTCCCATCACTATCTCTGCCTCTCTGTACTCAAATGTCCCTCAGTTGTATCTCCCGATCACTAATTCTATCTCTCTTAGCAAACCCTGCTCTAGAGAATAGAATCACTGATCACTCTGGTGTATTCTCCAAGTGACCCTCAAGCCTCCTCTTATACTTTTCTTGTTGACATATCAGCAACCGAGATTAAGTCCCTAATCAACGACTAAGATTAGATCTGGCTTGATCCATGTCTTTTGGACCATTCTAACACAGTTTCATATTATACATATTAATATTTTATTTTCCCTAAGTTTAGACTTAGGGACTCCATTAAAAAATTATTTTAATATCTCCTGAACTGTTTAGAATCTGACCAAACCCTTTCTGGGTATTGGAGATCTCATGTGCCCCAACCTCTCCACCAAATTTCGTGGCTAGAGCACTTCCGATGCTACCCAAATCAACATAGCAACACTCAACACTCAAACGTAGAACAAACATGTAGGGGGGCCGTATGACCTGTATGGAACTTGTAGCCGTGAGCTAGGTTATTTTCTAGCTAGGCCAATTTCTTTTTCTAAGTTAGATTTGTCAAAAAGAAAAATTTTCCTTCTCACTGTAATTTTTTTTGAAGAATTTTCGTTGAGGCCACCCTAATAGAAGCCACTAGACAAACAGGTTTTCTCGTGTTGGGTTTCCTGGGTAAATTTTGTGTCTTTATGATGATGTGATCATGTTTTTATTTTTGGGTTCCTTGTTGAATTTCTGTTGCATGTTTAGTTAGATAAAACTCAACATATTTGTGGAAGAAGTTAAATTTCAGTTTCAGTTATCTACTTGTAATTTCTAGAAATTAGTTAGCTGGGTTTTTAGAGAAACTAACATGCTATCAAAGTTTGGCTCTATAGAAAGACCAGTCACCATGGAAAGAGTAGCGTGGAAGAGGGAGCTGCATTATGGTTTTAGGCACCATCAGTTTCCAGCCACCAAAAGTGCGCTTAACCAGCGTGATTACACAACTAGTCAACCACATTTGCACGATTGTTTGAGAAAAAGTCAAGCAGGAAGATGGCATATCAGGGTTTGAGACTAGAATATAGTTTGGAGGGAGCCTCCAACTTTTGTTCCTAGAGAGAGAGGATGCTTGTGGTGTTGGAGGACCATGGGGTCAAAGAGATTGCAAAAAATCCCATGGCTCAACGACAAGACCCTCAACAGTTAGCTCAACATAACAAGAGGGATGCCAGGGCAAGGAGGATAATGCTTGAGGGGGTCAAAGACCATATTATTCCTCTAATAGCACGCAGGAAGGCAACACATGAGATGTGGACAAGAATCTTGAAATTGGACCAGGATATCGGTGAAGCAAGGAAGATGGTGCTAAAAGACAAACTCAAGGCAATACACATGGCCAAGGGAGAGTCCATGGTGTCCTGCTTGACCAAGTTCATCCAAGTCCGGGATGAGCTTGTTGGGGTGAATGAGACTATTTCAGGCAGCGACCAAGTGAGCCTTGTGTTATTAGGGCATCATAAGTCGTGGGATAACTTCCATGACCCAGTTGCAGGCAGAGAAAAGCTTCTAGATTGGGAGCGACTATGGAGTGATTGCATGAAGGAAGAAATCAGGAGGTAGTCAAGGTTTGGCACTCGTGTCAAGCAGGAGGATGAAGATAATTTTTCCCAAGCTGGCAAGAGGACTAAGGGAAAAGGCAAGAAACATGATTGAACAACTGAATCAAGCTCCAAAGGTTAGAAAAGGAAGAAAGATCTGTACAAAATTAAGTGTTTTCAGTGCCATTAGTTTGGACACTATGCTACCAAGTATCCACAGAGAAAGAAAGTGTCCAAGAAGGACCAAGTAGCAACCACTATTGAAATAAGCGAGTTCAACTCCAAATTTGAGAAGGATTTCTCCTTCATTGCATGCATGGCTAGTTCAGCGTCCAACAATGTTTGGTTTGTAGTCAGTGGGGCTTCACGTCATATGACCGGGTGTAAAGAAATTTTTTTTTTTCAGCCAACTTACTAAAAAGGACTAGAGAATCACCATAGAGCTTGGTGATGATGGCACATGCTCAACCATGGGTGTGGGTACTGTCATGAGAGGGAGCCAGGCTTTGCAAATGCAGATTGGGTAGGGAGTCCTACAGACATAAAGAGCACTTCAGGTTGCGTATTCAATGTGAGTTCAACAGTTCTTTCCTGTTTCAATAGGAAGAAAAGATCAGTAACACTGAGTTTAGTAGAGGCTGAATACATGTCTGCTAGTATGGCAACTTGTGAGGCCATTTGGCTGAGAAAGTTACTTGCAAAACTCTCTAGTCAGAGTTTGGAACCTAGAGTCATTCATTGTGATAATCAAAGCTGCATCAAGCTCTCTGATAATCTAGTGTTTCATGACAGGTCTAAGCACATCGAAATCAGGTACCATCATCTCAGATATTGTGTGCAGAAGGGGATGATCCAGCTTCAATATGTCCCTACAGCAGAGCAAACAACAAATATTTTGACTAAGGCTTTGCCCAAGGGCAACTTTGTATTTCACGGAGATAAGCTAGGTAATGTGGAGAACCACTTCCTCTCTAAGAGGGAGTGTTGAAGTTAGAGAGAAAGTGCTCTAGCTAGATTTGGAGGTGCATTAAACTTGTCAGGGGACCCACATCCCACTAAGGCATAATTTTTTAATATTTTTTCTCTAAAGTTAACTTTGGAAATATTCAAATTTCCTTAAGTTAATTTTTTAATATTTTTCTCTAAGTTAACTTTGGAAATATTCAAATTTCCTTAAGTTAAATTTGAGTTGATCTCAACCCTTGGATCATTGGCATCTCAACCATAGGTCTTGTTGGTGAGCTCAAGTGACTTAGCTAAGTCACTGCATTCGTGTTCGTGTTCGAGTCCGGCGACCTTGAAATTCGAATAAAGTTCGAAAACCTAAAATTTTGCTGATAAAATTCGACATATATATATATATATATATATATATAATATATATTATATATATATATAATATATATATATATATATATATATATATATATATATATATATAGATATTTTAAGCTTAAGCATGCTTAAAGACACATTTAGCCACAATTCTTTACAAATAAATACCGTAGATTACCCCATAAAAAGCAAAAAATAGCCATTAACTTTCACTAAATCCATATAGACAATTAAAAATTATTCTGTTGACGATACATCATAATGGAATTATATCCCGATTAACAAAACTATATATTGACAAAATATAATTATTGTTTTAGTTAGTGAATTCTATTACCGAACTGGACAAAAATTCATTATTCATCCCGATGATTCAACCCTCTAGATGGGTTGGTTGACAAAAACATTACTTAAAGAAGATTGATTATCATTCCCATTAGAAAAGTCTGTCAATCAGATCATAAACCTTTCTCGTTTTTTCAATGATTCCAAATGCCCCAGTGGCCCAGTGGCCTAGTTATCCAACTTCCTGGTGGCTCGATTATCCAACTCCCAAAGGCTCGATTATCTCACCGGTTGGAAGTGGAGTGGGCGAGTTTGACTGTGAGTGAGGTAGATTTTCGCACGACGCCAATGTTTAGCCTCAAATTCATTAGTGTTACCAAACTTACCATTTTTTTTTTAATTATAAATAATGGAAAAATGTCAAACCACAAAAACCTGAAATGGATTTCAACAATTTTTTGGCAAACTTCATCGAATTTGTTCGTGTTCGGCATAAAGTTCATGTTCATGTTCGGCATAAAGTTCGTGTTTGTGTTCGGTATAAAGTTCATGTTCGTGTTCAGTATAAAATTCAGCGAACATAAATGAATTTGTTCGAATTGTTTTGAGGTTCGCTGAATTTCAAATTCGAAGGATTAAATTCGCCGAACCTGGTGACTTAGCTTAGAAGAGGGAAAAAGGCGCTCAAGGGAATTATTGTGCATTAGATTGTTTGTTGAAGGCTTCATAAATTAGGGCAGCACAACTACATCAAAGTCAGGGCTTCAAAAAAAATGCTAGGGCACAAGGGCAAGAGGGCATAACAACTATAGGACCAAGTAGCAGTGCCCAACTCTCATAAAAGAAAAAAGCACAGAACAAGCATGCAGGGGGGCTGTATGACCTGTATGGAACTTGTACAATGCAACCTGCATAGGGAGGATGTGAGCTAGGTTATTTTCCAGTTGGGCCAATTTGTTTTTCTGAGTCAAATTTGTCAAAAGAAAAGTTTTTCTCACGGTAATTTTTTTTTTTGAAGAATTTTTGTTGAGGGCGCCCTAATAGAAGCCACTAGACAAGTAGGTTTCTTGTGTTGGGTTTCTTGGGTAAATTTTGCGTCTTTAAGGTGATGTGATTGTGTTTTTATTTCTGGGGTTCTTGTTGAATTCTGCTACATGTTCAGTTAGATAAAACTCAACATATTTGTGGAAGAAGTTAAATTTCAGTTTCAGTTATCTACTTGTAATTTCCAAAAATCAGTTAGCTAGGTTTTTAGAGAAACTAACAATTTAGGATCTAAGGATCCTTTGCTGTGTTAGAGCCCAATCAATCAATATTCCTTTATTTGTAATGGTCTCCAATATCAGGGGTGCAAAATTTGTCAATTATTGGATGAGACAATGTGGTTTTGGATTGACCTAACAATTTCTTTTGGATATGTTTTTGTTGTTTGGATATCGTTTTCCTTCAAAAAGGTTTAGTTTAGTGAAATTCTTCTTGTAGCACAAGGCCCATTACCTTAGTGGGTGTTATGCCTTTTTATGTGCAAATTTAATATTAACTATCTTTACTCCATTTTCTTTCTCTTTACAACAAAATTAACAATAACAACATGAGAATCAAGATTGATTTCAAAGGATTAGTGTTGGTATTCCCAAAAGACAAACATTCCCTTTTTCCATAAACAAAATGACACATCTTCATTCTGGGTTAAAGACAAGTTAAATGTTAAAGTGTTAGTAAGGATAGAGAAGTTTTATACTTATGTCTAAATTTCCCATCTTTGAGAATTTGAATTTGCAGTCATTTGTTGGACATCAATAAATTATCTTATCTTATCTTGTAAGCCATTTTGTCGAGGGTTAAATTTAGCTTGGATATTCTTGATGTTGTAGCTCACCCATGGTGTATAAGAGACCAAATGGAGACTACACCTCTAGGTTTAATTGCACCTTTGGAATCTCTTGTAGGTAGTAGGTGGGGCGTTGCCTAGGTTATGGATGAGAAATTTATATTCTAAGTTTTAAAATTAGAATTGCAACTGATTGTAGACAATCATAAATGAGTTGTAGATGCTGAAGGACACTACTTGAATAGGCAGAAAATGTGTTGGGCAAGTTTGATTTGGACACATTGAATGAAATATGGGAGGAATTTCATGCAAATGTAACTGATGGAAATGTGAAACACATCTTTGTGGGGAGAAAAGTTTGAAGTACATAAGATAAGATAATTTATTGATGTCCATAAATGGCCAAGGAAAGGTTAGTGTTACTAGAGAGTACGATCAATGACCATGAAAATTGTGGTAGTGTTTAAAGCAATCTTGAATGCTAAAATGATATCAAGAAAGAAAGATATGGAAGACACCAAAAGAAGGAAAATAACGTGAGGTAGGCAAAGTAGAAGTGAAAATCCGTAAGAGGCTTGAGGCCCAAGCTGAATATCAACATCATAATGGGAGATAAAAGTAGAGATGGAGGAAGAAGAAGAGGTATCTTTGTCTGCATCTAATGTTGTGAATGAATTGATGCAAATCCCAATGATGTCCTTCAAAGAGTTGAGGCATAGGGTTCCTTGTTGTACAATCTTGTGAGGAGCAATTGAGTGAGATGACTTGTCTCCCTTGAGATCTGAGACTGAGTGGAAGAATCTCATGATGGAGATTTGGTTGTGCAACCAAACCCTACCCTTGGGGTTGTACTCCTAGTGGGTTGGTCTAGCTTTTTGAAGTTGCATAGTGTTGATTTCATTGCTAGCCATGTGGGAAGATGTTCATTGTCTTACAAACTTGCTACCTCCTAACTCCAAGATTCTGTTACATTTTTGATTTTGTCGAGATTGCACAAAGCATATGTAGACTAAAAAGAGTCACAAATCAAGAATAGAAAACATAAAACTGAAATATGGCCTCTCTCTCATTCTATATATATATGTATGTATACGTATTTGCTGGAAATACTGGGGGGTGAATCAATATTTCTCTTCAATTAGTTAATTTTAACTTCACAGAGCATTAATTACCATTAGCATCACATTAAACAGTTAACAACACCATTCAACAATGTACAACAATAAAGATAGTACACTCGAGATTTTTCGCTGGAAACCCTTCCAAGAGAAAAACCACCAAATGCTTCTTAATATAGGTTTTTTCAAGATTACATCAATGGGAAGCTCCATTTGAAAGGATGCTACAACACTTGTTTACTAGCTCCAATTGGAAGGATGCTCTAATGCCTTGTGCAGGCTCCAACCTGCCCAAGCACTACCCTACTACCTTGAAGTGTTCTTAGGCTCCAACCTGAAGGAGACTCCACTATCCAGTCTTGCATTACCTTGCCACACTAATCAACAAATTACCACTTGCCTTGAAGGCTCCAATCTTTAGCGCACCACGACAATCCACGTTTCATAATTTTCAGACTAGATCCCCCTGTGCTCAATAAAATAAATAACATCAAAGTAATTTGTTGGCTTTTGTCGATTTGTAATACTGGCACAAGTCATCAACAATAACTACAACTTTTGTTCACGATCAAACCCTACCTGTTAATGCCAATGCCATATTGCAACTAGCATAAACCTTTTGTAGCCAAAACCCTAGCTTCAACAACTGAGACCAGCATTGCTTGTCATATAAATATATTTGTTGACAATCCTAGCAGTAGTCTGTAAAACACACAATCACAACAATTAGTGCTATCTCTACTTTGGTATCATAGTCTCGTATAATTGTAGCTGCTATCACTATTGACTTATGCCCACAAGCACCATCCCACATGCCACCTTTTTGACTTGTGCCCAACTGTAAGTTGTCTAAACTTCTATCGTGATGAAATTAGGATCACAGAATGCCAAACCAACTAAACCTTTGCTCAAGGATCAACCCTGTAACTTCTGGTCATATGCTGCAGCAAACCTTAACATTGTGATCTCATCATCCATATGACATATTGTCATTCTCAATACATCAACGACACCAACCTCAAAATGTGTGCCTTTGTCAAACCGTTCAAGGCTTCACTGCTTGTTAAGATTATGCCTGGACCTAGATGGTTTCACCCTTAGCCGTCACTGCTATAGATGAAGCCTTTGATTCATTGAAACCCTAAACCTTTAATTCCAAGCAAGAATACCCCACTACTTGTCACTAATCAAAGACAATTTGTATCAAATGTAGATGCACTGGTATATTGATCTTTGGTGATGTCACAAATGATTAATAGTAATACAACACCCTTCAGATTGGCCTCTAAAGTAGTCACAAGTGTTCACTGTAATATGCTACTGTAGAACACTCTTGGTCAGTTGTCAATGCACCATGATTCTGTCCTCAACAAAATACTGTAAACCTTAGACCATACACCATTAATTGATGTACCTCATACTTTCAACTGATCATGCTACAGATTTGTTCAAGAAATTTGGTCACTAGGTTCTCTTCCACAATGCTTAGTTGATCACCGTAATAGCTTCAGATTGAGGGCTTTATTCATGTGCATAGATCTACACTCATGATAACTCAACTCGCACTTCAGGATAACTCGCTCTTCCACAGGGATTTGCGCCTCAATTCAACTCGCTCTTCCATAGATAAGTGCCTCAAATCAACTCACTCTTCCACAGGGATTTGTGCCTCAGTGTAGCCTCAGTCCAACTCGCATGCACAGGGATAATATACCTCAGATGCAATGTCCCCAAATTTTGGATTACTTGGCAAGGTGGTTATGAGGGTTTTCTAGAGCTTGTGTTAGCCTGGTTATAAGAGCAAGATTAATCCATTGGTGGGCCTGGAGGGTTTTAGAGGAGTTTTATGGGTTCGACTGAGATCGCTTACCATATTTCATCACCGAGATCAATTCCACACGGTTTGCTCGTGGTTCCATTACATTCCGACAATTTCCATAAAATGGTGTTATTAACAGGCATATTTTAATTAATTATGCTTAAGGTGTTGTTTTAGGCTGTTTACTTGGAGAGACACCTTAGTGTAATAGGTTGTTGGAATCGGGGTGAAATGATCTACACGTCAGAATGATAAAAAGGGGCTTTGTGTGGCCAGTGTGATCACAAAGGCGATTTAAACATTTTCCGGCATTAAAAGTGACTTTAATTAGTTTATAAAAGTTACTTTATTAAATAAACAAGCTTAAAGGAAAAGTGCTTTTAAATATTTAATTGGAGGTAAAAGGTAAGTGAATTTAATAAAAAAGGGAAGGTGAAAAGGCAATCCTAAACTCATAAAAGAAGGAAAATGAGGAGACTCTTCTCATTCTTGCATTTGTGAGTTTGAAGAAAGAGCTCTTGGAGAGAGTTTGAAGGAGAAGTTGAGGGTTTGGAACCTTAGCCGCCATAGTAGACTTTAGTGTTGAAACGAGACACGCTAGTTTGGGATTTGAGAGTGAAATCACCCAGATTTCACCGTGGGGCTTCAATGGAGTAGAAGATTTTTCAGTGAATATCTAGTTATTGTGGTTTTATCAATTGATTTTATACACTGATGTTGTTTTGTCTGCAAATCTTCCTTACAGGTGAGTGTCAAAGACAACTCTGAAGATTTTCATGTGGGAAAGGGAGTCATTAAAATTCACAAACAATAAGCTAAGAAGAAACGAGCTACCCTGCTTATAAATTGAGTTTCTTATTGCTGTGGGGTTCGCATTTGGAGAATAAGAGTCATAAAGAATTTCTAGGCAGGCGGATACAAGTTTATTGTTTACTGGGGGTCAAGTTATACATTCTCCTTGCTGATTTGAAGTTTCGAACTACCAGTTCTCTCTCTTCTGAAGGACGAGCAACCCTGAAGGCAGGAGAACAATTTCTGAGAGTTTGGGTAATGCATGAGTCACTATACTTAAGGCTTGCCAAATTTCCCGAGACTGGGTGTGATTCCAAGGAGGAGCGAGGGTCGAATCCCCTCACTGTTAATGCTAGATGAGAGTTGCATATTTTTTGGGTCGAGTCTCAGTTAAGGTGGAACGAGTTAACTTCTATTCGAAGGCTGCCACTATCCCCATTGCATGAGGCTGTAAATCATCTTGGAGAGGCTCGTGTTGCTCACTGCATGGAGTTTGAACCATTATTGGTGAGCTGGAAGGTGCTACCACCACCTTATGGTGTCTATAAAAACTGTTGGTACCTTTATATTGATTGTTGGTGGGATGTTTTGAGGTGCTGTACAGAGAGGAGAAAATGCCGAACTTATATGTGTCATTGAAGAAATCAAATACTACATCGATTCATCTATTGTACCCAGGTTCCTCTGCTCTAATTGTCTCCATTCTATTTGTAGAGTAAATACAAAGAGGAAGCTGTCTATTTGCTCTCTTTCTATGACAAATTACATATATCAATCCTATGTAAATCTGTGTTTGAAATATATGAGTTTGAAATTTTTGGTAGCTTCATTTTGGGTATATATTTGACGAAATGCTTCACTAAAACTATAGCAGAAACTCAAAAATTTAGTATGAGAAATTAAGTTTTTTCAAAGGGGGGATATTACAATGGTATCAGAGCATTGATCTTGGCTCAACCGTGGGTTATCTTTGAAAAGCCAAGTTCTAGGACTTTATTTTGAAGTTGCCAAGATACAGTGGTTGGATTTAAAGGGTTGAGTATAACAAGGAAAGAAAAAATTCTTCCAAGTCAAGAAGAACTATTTGCCCCAAAATTTCAAAATTATAACAAAATATTTGCAAAGGTGATAGAGCATATGGAAGCATGGGTGTCATCAAATGCAGTAAATACAAAAGGAATAACAAATCCAAAGATGGAAGGGTAGTCAAGGACGAAGCAAGGAATGAAGATGAAAACCATGACCAAAATTTCTAGAACGAATTGAGAAAAGTCACAATCGTTGAAAATGAAGCTATCACAGATTCACCCCAACAGGTTGGAACGAGAGTTTGGGATGAAAGGGAATAAAAAATTGCTACAGAAGGTCTGTTATCAACTTATCACTTAGCGAGGTTGTTGAGTTAGATGATGAGTACATGGAGAATCATGAGGCTACGACAGTTGATGATGATTCCCAAGCGGCGTGCAAAGATGATAATAAACAGGCAGTCAACTGTGCAAATGTAGACCCATTAGTTGATGAGGTAGATATTGCTCACAAGGCTACCTATGCATATGACTTGGAAAAACCAATTGAAGATGAACACAGACAATATTAGGGAAGCCACGAGGAAATATGATGATGCATTGGTATTGGTAACATATTATTGTTGGAGAAGTGCAGTGGCACGTGTCAGTTTAGGAGGTGAGCCTTCACTTGCAGATTTTTAGACTCTCAGGAAGACATTGGTAGAGATGAAATCTAAATACCTATACCTCCTTTCATATAGAGATCACCTACTCTTGCTTATTGAGATATATCATGATGCGCTAGTAGGGAAAGAGGAGGAAGTCGAAAAACTTACTTATGAGCTTGAGATTTACTAGGAGTCCTTGAAGAGCACTTAGATGGCCCTTCAAGAATCAGAATTGTAGGCTGACCAACTTTGTATAGAGTTGAATTGTGTACATTCTGTTTGAAAGTCAGAAAGGCAGAAAGATTTTATTATACTTGATAATTACTTGTGAGATTTTTGTGTTCTTATTAACTTTATTACATTCTTCTTTTATCTTAGTTCATTAAGCAATTACCAAAACAATAGCATGAAGATCAAGGACACTAGATGTAGGCAGGCAACCAGGGCAAAACCCCAATCTTGGGGAAAACCCAGTCGACAACTCTTCCTTCAATAGTTTTCCTGAGATAATCCTGGACCCTTGACTTGGACACAAAATTTCTCCACACCAAGTCAGCCCTTTCCTTTTTCAGCAAATGATTACTTTCCAGTACTTTCTTCAACCTTGAAGCAGCAACAGTAGCAACAACACTTCCATGCATTTGTATGTTCGACCTAGCAACTTCGATCTTTATGCAACATGTTCGACCTTGAAGCACCTAACTCTTTGACCTTGAGGCAACACTACTACCTTGAAGCATCACTTTGACCTTAATGTCGTACTTTGACCTTGATGCCATATTTTGACCTTGATGTCGTACTAGAACTTCTTGATGCTGTAACAAAAATTCTTGATGCCGTAACAAAACTTCTTGATGCCGTAGCCCATAAAATCACACGTGTGTGTGAGACTGAGAACCCTCTCAGCATAGTGATCATGAGCACCATCATGCTATCCTTATGCTGCTCATGATCACTATGCTGCCCATACATCATGCTGCTCTATTCATCAGTATGCTGCTCCTTACTTAACGTGCCCATTATGCTACATCATGCAGTCCCATTACTTATCATGTTTCCCTTTATATCATCATGTAGTCTTACTGAACATGCTGTCCATTACATTATTATGCTGCCCTTTATTAACATGCCGATTATCCTAGTGCTGTACCAAAATATCACTGAGCTGTTCTCATTGATCCAAGAGAGGTTCCAGCATTGTTAGTGCAACCCTCTTGCCACTTGCATAGCTTGACCACTGTTAAATCCATGCTATCTAAAGTTCTTCTATGACAGCACTTAGTCACCGACTCACCGTGAATAGCGTATAACAATCTTCATGACCTGCATATATATGTCTCCATGATTAGCACATAACTATCTCCTTGATCAGCGTATATGAGCAGCGTATAACTGTGGATAGATGTGATCCTCTTGACAGCAGTTAAGGCTCCTTTTAGAGCTTCATTATATAGCATATTAAGGCAATGTATTAAGCTTGTCCTTGCAGAGATGTATAATTTAGGACAGATATGACTGTGTATAATATCAGCATATGGTTCACATTACCTTAAGCTGAGGTGAACCCTTTTATGACTGCAGCTGATATAGTGGCACCCTTGTCTTTCTAACCAACGTATGTCAGCCCAGCGTATATATAAGACCATGATGCAGCGTATATATAAGACTGTCCAGTGATTACATTATAGCCCAGCGTCCAGCATTTATATAAGTATATGACATGTATGCATTCTAATGTATGAACGTGTTTCATCCTTACCTACTTCCGAGGTGAACGTATAACAACGTATCACATACACACATTGACTATGTCTCATATATGATAAGACCTGCGTGGTATATCACCATGACTGCCCAGCGTATTTAGCGTATACCTGTACGTGGATTCCATAAATGAACCCCGAGTTCTGTTCCTCTAACCTGCGGGCTTCATATATATTAGCTGCGTCTAACAGCGTTCCATATATAATGTCCTGTACGTGGATTTCGGAGAGCATATTATATATGACTGCGTGTTCTTCTTTTGATACTACAGTTCCGTGTGTTGACTGCGGCTGCACCTCAGGCTGCGGCCTTTGTGACTGCAGCTCCATATGTTGACTGCGATTACACTCTATGCCCGCGGGCTGCAGCTTGACTGCGGCCTTTTATTGCTGCGGCCACCATCTATGTTACAGCGTGCTGTGTATACATATCTTCATGACCTGCGCATATATTGCTGCGTATGCTGTTTCAATGACCAGCGTATTACGCTTCATGTTACTCCGGCTAGGTGTCTTCCATTACTACGTTGGATCATCTTAGGGCATCCTTCATTAGTGATTCTCCTTATCCAAAAACCCAAGACGTGGAGAGGAGATCACATGAAGTGTATGTCTAAATGACCTCAAATCCTCTTCTATTTATACTAAAAATGCAGTAGGTTCTCCTTCTTCATGATGTGAAATTCTCCCTTTGGAGATCACTCTGGCCTCCTCTTGAATACACTTTCCCAAGAGCTCATCAAATGTGGGAATAGTGTTAATATTGTTGATGGTGGTGGTAAAAGTCTCCCAAACAGGAGAAAGGCCTCTAAGCGTAGTCAACAACATTTCCTCTTTTCTTTATATATACAAGGTTTTCAATATTCAAGGAAAGCAATTCTAGTGAACCATTGACTGTAACATAGGCATTGGAGGCACTATCATTTGGTTTATTAGCAAATGCGTCAAATTTGCGGTGTTTGAATTGGATTTTTTGCTCAGATTTCTAGACAAATTGTTGATTTGTAAACCTTGTTGAAGAATAATTTCTCCTAAACACATAACCAAATCATGTTGGGCACCTAGTTTATGATAAAATTTCAAATTTCCTCATAAACCTTAAATCATTCTCAGTAGACATGCATTCTTTGTTCTCATTTCCTTTTGATAAAAGCAACACATATGCAATATTGGTTCTAGTCCTTGGAATGATTTTGTGAGGGTTTATAGAGGCGGATCTAGACCTAGGAAGGCAAGATCCATTATCTTTTGCCTCTGCATTCTCAAAGCTCAAACCCAAGGAGAAGGCATCAACCCTTAGGAGAAATTTTGTGAGATTTTTGGAAAATTTTGGAAGTCTGAAGTAAAAATAAAATTTGTGTTGGGGTTTGAATATCTTTTGGAGCTCCTTGGTTTGAGTTTACCAAAACCGCAGTCCTTTCTTGACCCCCCCTCCTCTGTCAGCTCATCTTCAAGCCCGTCGTAGCCCCTTTGGGCCATTTCCTGCCCTCATCTTCCTCCTTTTCTTTCCGTCCACACCTCTTGCCTTTCCTTCCAGCTCTTTCTCCATTCCTCGTGGCCTTACCTCCCTTCCTAACCCTCTCCGAGCCCTCCGCTCTCCCTCCTATCCTCTCCATCCTACCCTTTCTTCCCTCGGCTCCCCTCCTTCTTCCCTTATCCCCTCATGACAACCCTTATTGTAATATAGGAATTATGAGCACCAACTAGAAAACAAGCAAATGGAACAACCCAGAACACCATGGCTATTCAGGAAATGGCAAGGCAAGGCTCAAAACCATTGACAATTCAGGAAATACTCCATGCCAATGACAACTTATAACCAAATAATCACATGCATATGCCATGCATCCATAAATCAACAAGGATATCATACATACAACTTGTTAACTGCAAAGCAATCCGGTTGTTGCTGCTAATCCTGCTGTCCCCTTGTGCTTTCCTTCTTTCCCTTGCCTTCTTTCTCCAAATCCAATGTATGCTAAAGTGCTCCAAGCATGCTCCAAGAATGCTCTAGGTGTGCAAGAGTATGCTAGAGTGTTGAAAATGTAGCGAGCAAGGTCTTTTGGCTTGTGCGTTAGCCAATGAAGACCTCGTGCATTCGAGAATACATCTGAAGCTGATACATGTGAAAATATTGAAGTTTCATAGGTATGTCATGTTAACACTGAATCCTAATATGTAGATCCCATTTTCTGTTTAAAGAATAGCTTTGCACCAGTTGAACTTGATTCTAAAAAGAAAAGAGCATTAAGACTAAAAGCAAACTAATATCAACTGCTGAATGGAATTTTAGGTATAAAGAATTTGGATTCCATATAACGATCTCTGAAGGGACAACCTCTCATGCTCTCAATAATAGGACAACACAATGGCAATGGGCATGTAAGAAAATGCTCTGTTCCTCGTCCTTAATTACTTCAACAACCTCTAGGAACATTCACCCATGTATACATGACACATGTAATGTATGCAGTGCTTCAAAAGACCAAAATTTCCATACATTCACAAAAAAAACTTGGACGGTCACTAAAGGAGCCCTGGTAATAGAAAAAGGAGAAAAGGTGCATTGGAAGCCAACAAAGCATGTGTTGAGGTACCGTAGAGGCACAACAAAGTATGGGTTATGGTATAGGAGGACAAAGGGAGTGAAGCTCCAAGGATTCATCGATGCAGATTGGGCAAAGATTCCATCCATGGGTTATTATGGCATGATTTGGTCATGACGCTCATATTATGAATCATGATGGTACATATGCTTGGTGAAAAAAATGACCTTTTGTCGTTGAATAATACATAAACCTGTAATATGAATTTGTCATATGAAAATAAATCCTTAGTTCTCTTCTTATCCTTCTCTACAACATGAGCCCACTTATCTAAAATTACCCTCGTATACTTTCTCAAACATCACCTTTATCATTCATTTGCCTTTGAACTGTCCCTTACTCTATCCCTCCCTCTCCCTTCCCCTCATAATATCTTCCCCACGGCTGGTTGCTTGTTAAATTTAGACGATCTCCTATGCTCTTTCCTACAAGATCTAAACACTCGTATGTGTTCCCCTGTTGATGTCTTTACATGATCGGGCAGTCCATCTTCTGAGAAGCCATGTAGACTTGGCTGGGTCATTTGACCAGAGGAGATGGATAAATTCACTTGAGATGCCAGAAGGACTGGGCTAGGTCATTTGACTAGGGGTGAATGGCCTAGCACAATTGCAAGATTGGATAAATATTCTCCTAGGAAGCCAAAAAGACTTGGCTGGGTCATGCTGACTTGACTAGAGGAGATAGATGGAATTCACTTGAGAGGCCATAAAGGACTTTGGCTAGGCCATGTTGATTTGGCTGGAGGTGAATGGTCTTGTTACCCACCACCAAAAGTGGGTGACCCATAGGAAATTTTTTCCTCCTAGTTATCTCTTCAGTTGATAGCGAACAACCCCTAATAGACACCGATGTACCTGACATATTGTGCCATTTGATCTCTGGTCCTTGCATCAGTGATATGTCTCGTCCATTTGTCGAGAGCATATGTTAGAAGGTGGGAAATTATTGATGTTGGAAACATATTTCTTTCTTATAATTAATTATTTTTCTTTCCTACCTCTTAGTTTATAATTATTTGATATAATTATGTGTATAGTTGTATATGTACACATATGTGCACATACGAAAGCTTCCTTCTATGCTCAACTTCAATATAAGTGCACACATATACAACTATCCACATAGACGGAAGCTTCCGTATATGTGCACATATACAGAAGCTTATGTATATGCACATAGACAAAAGCTTCTGTATATGTGCACATATACAGAAGCTTATGTATATGCACATATACGAAAGCTTATCTATATGCACATAGTTGTATATGTGCGCATATATATATATATATATATATATATATAAGCTTCCATCTATGCGCATAGTTGTATATGTGTGCACTTATATCAAAGATGCACATATGGAATGTGCACATATATGAAAACTTCCATGTATGTGTAGCTTCCATATATGCCCACATTTACGAAAGCTTCTGTATATGCACATAGTTGTATGTGTAGCTTCCGTATATGCATACATATACGAAAGCTTCCATATATTGACAGCTAATTAATTTATGGTATGTGTGATTTAATAATAATTATAAAACGAGTTAAAGAACGTGCTAGAATAATTTCATTCTAATTAATCAAGACAATAAAATGAATTTGTTAGATGCAGAATTAAATTCCACATCCAACGATTACCCATTTTGCATACTTCTGAGAAGACCCACATTGATAAAAATTGAAGATACATTAAAAATTCACGTTGAACATGTTTTCTAATGTATCTTCAATTTTTTATCAATGTGGGTCTTCTTAAAAGTATGCATAATGGGTCCATAAGCTTGGTTGATAGAAAGTTAGGGCTACCTTGTGTTGAAAAGTGTAACTAGGTTTGGTCTTCATAATGACATGTAATTATGATTTTATGTAATGAGATGTAAAAGAGAAAAATAAAATTATTGTATTACTTGCTTCATGGGTTTCATGAGCAAGAGATTTTATTTTTGAGTCAAGACTCCCATTGAGAGTCTTTCGGAGTTATTTGTTATCTAGTCATAAAATGTTAGAGTCATTGTCATATAATGAAGTCATGTTACACTTTGTAAAAGGTCAAAGTTGTCTATGTAAAGTATCCTCCAAGAACTTACTTATCCTCTTCAAGTCGGCCTACAACGATGGAAGAACTTGTTAGAAGAAGCCGACCTAACTACTTGTGATCATATCGACCTAAAGGACATGAGGAAAGGTGTATATATAGCCACACTCGACCTCACTTAGGAGTAAGAAGACAAGCATTCAGTAAAAAAGTGCAAATAAGAAGGTTACTAAACATAAGTGCGAAGAAGTGATAAGGAGAGTTTCTTCTGGGCAAGCGAAGGAGAATTCTTCTGGGTTAGTGAAGGAGAGAATATTTTGGGTCAGCGAAGGAGAGATTCTTTTGGGTCAACAAAGTAAGGTTTATTCTGGGAAAGCGAAGGAAGGATTCTTCTCGAGCAATGAAGAAAGGGTTCTTCTGAGATATTTGTTCTAGGTATAGAGATCAAGACTAGAGACTGAGATTCTCTAGGAAAATACGAAGCAGTGTGAAGACTAAAGACCAAGATCCTCTAGGAGAAGTCGAGAAGAGGCAGTGTGAAGAATAGAGATCGAGTTTCTCTAGAAGGAGTCGAGGAGAGCAGTTCGAGATCAAGAAGAAAGTCGAGAAAGGGAAGAGGCAGAGCATCAAGGTTAGTGACAAGGTTCTTGAGAGGATACTAGAGTCAAGGGTCTTTGTGATGGTCTTGGTACTCATCAATCGAAGATCTAGAAGAAGAATTTTTGATCGGGTTTTCCTCTCAAGAGGTGAGAGGTTTTGGCCCTAGCTATGAAGCCTACATACTGTGTCACTTGTCTTTTATTGTGCATATTGGTAATTGTCTTGATGAAAATAACACATTAATAACATAATGAAGAAAAGGCTATAAGCTAAGAAGTAAAAGTATATCACAAGCAATTATCAAGCAGAGAAATCTTTTAACTATTCATGTCCTAGATTTCTCAACACCTTCTTCATTAAATTGGAGAAGTTAGAAGTTAGAATCCCATTCACGATTAACACAGGAGACCTTGCAGTTCTCTTTAAATCATGAACCAATTTTATATTCAAGGGATGTGAAGGAAATCGTGTATTCGTATGTGCCACTAAATCAATAATTGCAGGGGGAGAGTTGCTCATTATCACCTACTCCCTTTGTTACTTCATTTGACTTGGTAAAAAATAGAACCATAACCAATTGAAGTCATGTGAGCCATGAAAATTCCTTCCAGTTCCAGGTAAAAACCTTTTCATGCTCCAACCTGCTTCATGTGAAAATAACAAAATATCCAGATACCAGATTCTTAGAGAGCTTAATGCAAATTTGATTATCATAATATATCACTGTCGGGTCCCCATTATTTCCAACAATTAGTTTCATATCCAATACCTTCAAGCACAACCTAACAACTGGAAGGTAGATCCTACAAACACAAATGTAAAACTCAAGAAGGAAAGGCTCCAATGAGTACCCATTATGCATACTTTTGGGAAGACCCACATTGATAAAAAGTGAAGATACATTAGAAAAGTGTGTTGAATGGGCACACTTGTGGGCACCCGGGCACACTAGGCTATGCAAAAAATGCTAAGTTGTGACCGCCCTAGGGCCTCAACAGAGGTAGTTATATAGGTCAAAATGGGCATCACACATGGTGAAAAAGTGAGGAGTATTAACGACATATAGCCATTGCATCCTCCGATGGAGCAACTCCTAGTTTAATTAAGTAACAAAGAAGCACGTCTATTTATGTTTATTTAACTATTGAATGCATGAATGTCTTATATAAACTCTTCCAAAGAGGCTAAGTATAGGAGTCCTCACATGATATTGGAGGATGTGACTCCTAAGGAGTTGTTTACAAGAGTGAAACGAGATGTGAGCCATTTGCGCATCTCATTAGTCCAGTTTATGTCCATGTTCCCATGGAGAAGAGGATTAAGTTGGAGCCCTTATTAGAAATGGATGTATTTATGGGCTATAACGAGGTCTCAAAGGCCTACCAAGTCTACATTCAAGGATAGAGGAAGGTGATATGGAGTTGGGATGTCATATTTGATGAGGGAAATTGACATGAAATTATTAATACTTCATTTGACTAGGGGTGAATGGCTTAGGGCAATTGCAAGATTGGACAGATCTTCTCCTGGGAAGCCAGAAAGACTTGGCCGGGTCATGCTGACTTGACTAGAGGAGATAGAAGAAATTCACTTGAGAAGCCATAAAGGACTTTGGCTAGGCCATGTTGATTTGGCTATAGGTGAATGGTCTTGTTAACCACCAAAAGTGGGTGACCCACAGGAAATTTTTTCCTCCTAGTTATCTCTTCAGCCGACGACTAACAACCCCTAATAGCCACTGATGTCACTGACATATTGTGCCATTTGATCTCTACTACCTACATTAGCCATATGTCTCCTTGCTCATCTGTTAAGAGCATATGTTAGAAGGTGGGAAATCCAACCCAAAAGGTATGTTTTTCATTGTGCATTGGGTGCTTATGCTTGTTTTTCTTGGGCATTTTGGGCATAGATGATTGGGTGACTTGGAAGAAGGAAGGGCTTTGACTATGGTTTTGTTCCCTTACCTTAAATGGGGGATTAATCCTCAATCCTAGTCCCGTGGGATCTCCCCTATTGACCTATGGTTATAGGAAGGGAACTATTTGGTAAACTCCGATTTTGGTAGCATGGTCTCATTTTCTCGTTCCACATTTTTCACTCCCCTCTGCACATTACAAGACCTATCTCATCGTTTCCCTTCTCTAGGTCCACACGGCCACTGGGTCCACGAGGTATTGGTATTCCCTCTCCCCTTGTTCACATAGCTAGGTTGGGCTTGGAAATGTTGTGTCGAAGGTTGATGCAGCTAAAAGTTCGTTGAAAGCATATCATGGCCTCAAGCAAGAAATAAAATGAAAGGATATTATAAAATGCAAAAGATGGCTGGGACATTTAATATAGCACATGGGAAAAAGCCAAACATGAACTCCTTAATATACTTTTTAGGCATGGATGTGTGGCAAACAAATGGGGAGATTTTACTTGGGCAAAGGAAATACTGCATCGTGATCTTGAGGAGATTCAGGATGGAAGATTGCAGAGCCATGTCTACACCCATGATAAAAAATTGGAGGAAGGTAGATACATCTAAGGAGAAAGATGTGGACCCCATGCTGTACAGAGAATTTTTGACTCTCTTTTGTATTTGGTCAACACCAAGCCAAATATATCATTTGTGGTAAACGCTTTAAGTCAGTTCATGGTTGAATTGAAGAGGGTGCACTAGAGAGTAGCGAAGTATATGCTACGTTATTCGCGAGGTACAATCGAGTATGGGATCAGATATACTCGAGGTAATGGTATTAGTTTGATGGGTTACACTGATGCAGACTGGGCAGGCCGTATAGTGGATAGGAAAATCACTTCAGGGTGTTGCTTCAACATGGGATCGAGAATTGTCTCTTGGTAAAACAGGAAGCAGAAGTCTGTGGAAATGAGCTTTGCAAAAGCGGAGTATATAGCAACTAGCATGGAAGCATGTGAGGCCATGTGGCTTCAAAAGTTGTTAGTAGCCTTGTTTGGTCAAAAGGAAGAGACAACAATCATACACCGTGACAATCAAAGTTGCATCATGCAATCTGAGCATCCAGTGTTTCATGGAATCCTCATAGCCTATGAGATGAGAAAAGGAATCCCAAGTTCCAAAGGTGCAGCATTCAAGGCCTCAAAAACAAAAAAAAGGGGAAGGATGAAATACCAGCAGTGATGACTCCGACGCTGAATCCGAATTGGCGCAATTTGTTAGAAGACTAAAGAAAGGATCCAAGCTAAAAGGTAAGCACCCTCTTACTTGTTTCAAATGTGGAAGAATAGGTCAATATGCTGCAAAATGTTCTCATAAGCATGACAATGATGATGAGGAAGATTCAAAAAGGAGGATATACAAAAAGAAAGGATTTACTAAGAAGAATTTCCTCTCTAAACAAGATGACTCTGATGAAGATGAGTTTGTAGTCATCAAAAAGAAATCATCCAATGATATCTTTCATCACAAGGGAAGCAATGATGAATCAAATGAAGAAGATGACTATGCTGGAAGCAAAGAAGTACTATTTGAAGATGATGAACCAAGACAAGAAAATGAAGAAGATATAAATGAATTACTAATAAGTGCCATTAAAGAAAATGAGAAGTTACGAAAGAAGGTCATTTATCTTAAAACAGAAAAAGAGGAAGCTAAAAGAAGGGAGGACATCATGAACAATAAACTAAAAGAAAAGGAAGAAATATGTGAAAGACGTGAAGCTGAAATAGTATCTCTCAGGAAAGAATTGGAACAAATCAATAGAAGTTGGCAAAGTTCTCAAACACTTGATCACATTTTCAAGACTCAAAAATCTCAAAGTGACAAGTCTGGGATTGGTTTTAAAGGAGAATCATCAAGTACTAAGGATAATGCAAGAAGCTATGCTGACATACTTTCCAACAATCCAAAAGAAGAAAAATCGTCTCATCAAAGGCCCATCACAAATCCAAAGAATGAAGAAAATAACTCCAAGAAAGAATGTTGATTCAAATCGTGGCTATTACAACAGGTACCAAACTATCTTTTTTGGGCATTGTTATTATTGTAAAAATTTTGACCATCGAGCTAAACATCGCATGGCTTGTAAGAATGAAGCACCAAGATTGAAGGATCAAACAAAAAAACCATGTAGTCTCAAAGGGCAAGGAGAAATCAAGACCTACATCTCTTTTGATCCTTTGGGCAAATTTGATCCAATTTGCTTATTATGTAATGATAATGAACATAGTGAACAAGATTGCCCCCTCAAAAGAAGAGGTAAAAGGAAAATCCCAATACGAATAAATGTGACCTAGCTTTATGTGTTCACAGTGATGAAAATCATTGGTTTGTGGATAGTGGGTGTCTCATTGAACAAAAAGGAAGGAAATGTATCCTTTGGAAGTGGATCTGCCAAAATTGCTGGAAAATGAACCATTATCCTTATTAATGGAAAAGGAAAGGCTCAAAATGCTTTGCTGGTAGACCGGCTCAAACACAATCTCTTGAGTGTTAGCCAAATCTGTGATCAAGGACATAATGTTGTCTTTAGCACTAAAGATTGTGAAATAAGGAACTCTTCCTCTGGAGAACTTGTGGCAAAAGGAGTTCGAACATCAGATAACGTCTACATTTTGAACAAAATTCAAGAAGATAAATGTTATCCAAGTCAAACAGCTGAAAGCTGGTTGTGGCACAAGCGACTAGGCATACAAGTTTTGATAACTTGATCAATATTAGCAAAATTAATGCAGTGAGGGACATTCCAAAGATGTTCAAACTAGATCAAGCTATATGTGGCCCATGTCAACATGGAAAGCAAACTAGAACCAACCATAAGACTAAGGAGTTCTCAACATCAAAACCTCTGGAGATCATTCATGCAGATTTATGTGGGCCAACCAGAACTCCAGCACTCTAAGGAGAACGGTACTTTGCTTTATTTTTTGATGACTATACTAGAATGATGTGGGTATATTTCATAAAATACAAATCCAAAGCATTTGAATGTTTTAAGAATCTTAAAGCTCTTGTAGAAAATGAAAAGGACTCTAAAATTAAATGTCTTAGAACGGATAGAGGAGGGGCAGAATTCACATGAGAAGAATCTGATGAATTCTGTAAAGTACATGGAATTGAAAGAGAATTCTCCACTGCTAGAACACTTAAGCAAAATGGGGTAGTTGAAAGGAGAAACCGAACTGTTCAAGAAATGGCAAGAACAATGTTACTTACAGTTGACTTGCAGCCAAAATTTTTGAGGGAAGCAGTTGGGACAACAATTTATATCTTGAATCGAACTCAACTAAGACCAAATAATGAGAAGACTCCTTATGAATTTTGGAAAGGAAGACTTGCTTCAGTAAAATACTTTAGGATTTTTGGAAGCAAATGATTCATAAAGATCAATGATGACTCACCAGGAAAATTTGATTCTTGGGTTGACGAAGGAATATTTCTTGGATATTCTACTAGAAGCAAAGCTTACAAGTGCTACAATAACCGACTACGAAAAATAATGGAAAGTATTGATGTGAAGATTGATGAAGCTCTTCCAGAGAAGAAAATTGAAGATCATGACGCTGACCCCTTCATTGAAGAAAGCGAAGAAGAACCTACAAAAGAGGAAAAAGATCAAGAAAAACAAAAGGAAAAAGAACCATCTTAAACTCCTTCAAAAGTGAAATTCCTCCAAAAACATCACCCAGAAGAGTAGATTATTGGCAACGTAGATGAAGGAATATCAACCCGAAGAAGGATGACAAGTACACCAAGGAAAAATGATGTTGCTCTCCTATCTATGATAGAACCAGAAACTTTTACTCAAGCAAGTAAGGATCCTCATTGGGTGGAATCCACGGAAGAAGAAATGTCTCAAATCGAGAAAAATGAGACATGGGAGCTGGTACCTCGTCCAAAGGATAAAAATATAGTTGGAACTAAGTGGGTGTTCAAAAAAAAAAATGAATGGAGATGGACAAATCATCAGAAATAAGGCAAGGGTTGTCTGTAAAGGTTATTCACAAATTGAAGGAATCAACTTTGAAGAAACCTTTGCACCGGTAGCTCGTATGGTAGCTATAAGGATGTTCTTGGCATTTGCTTGCTCAAAAGGATTCAAAGTCTATCAAATGGACGTTAAATCAACATTTCCGAATGGGGAACTCAAGGAAGAAGTCTACATGGAGCAACCAGAAGGTTGTGATCTAGCAGAAGGAAAAGACTTTGTATGTAAGTTGACAAAGGCATTATATAGGTTGAAACAAGCTCCTAGAGAGTGGTATGCAAGATTGGATCACTATCTACAACAACAAATCTTCAAAAAGGGGGTGGCAGGAAGTAATCTCTACATGAAGATGGATAAGTATAAATTACTAGTCACTCTTGTATATGTTGATGATCTGATTTTTGCTAGCAATTATGATGAATTGAGCCATGAGTTTGCTCAAAATATGTCAAAAGAATTCGAAATGTCGATGATTGGTGAGCTATCCTACTTCCTTGGACTACAAGTATCACAAACCACAACAGGTATGTTCATTTCTCAAACAAAATATCTTAAATATATACTTAAAAGATACGGAATGGAAGAATGTGCACCTATGAGCACACCGATGACCACAAACTGCAAATTAAGTGAAGATGATGAATCCCCCCCAATAGATGCAACTCTTTACAGGTCAATAATTGGAGCTCTCTTGTACTTAAATGCTACAAGACCTGACATTATGGAAGCAGTAAGAATGGTGGGAAGATTTCAATTAGCTCCTAAGCAATCTCATTTGTTGGTTGTAAAAAGAATTCTCAGATACTTGAAAGGAACTCTTGACTTTGGTCTTTGGTATCCCAAAAGCACAAATCTTACAATGATAGCTTATATCGATGCTAATTGGGCTTGAAGCGTGGATGATCATAAAAGTACTAGTGGAAACACATTTTTTATGGGAGATTGCCTAGTATCTTGGCTCAACAAAAAAAATAATCTATATCTCTCTCTACAGCTGAAGCCGAATATATAGCTACAACTGATTGTTGTACACAAATGCTATGGATGAAGGAAGCTTTGAAGGATGTCAACATAGAAATTAAGCAACCAATCACCATTTATTGTGACAACACTAGCGCCATCAGTGTTTCAAAGAATCCGGTGATGCACTCAAAAACCAAACATATCCTAATCAAGTACCACTTTCTCCAAGGACAAGTTTCTGAACAACATATCAAACTAGAATACGTCAATACAAAGGAGCAAATTGCAGATATCTTCACAAAACCTCTTGCACGGGAAGCATTTGAACATTTTCGCGAAAAGATGGGGGTTATTGCTCTTACATCACATTAAAGGAAAATCAAGCTACAACAACATTGATAGCTCATCAGGGGGAGTAGTCATAAGTATCCCGTTTTCCATTGATGTTAAAGGGGGAGACATTGTTGAAGGGAAAGAAGAATATTGCCATCAATGACAAAGGGGGAGTTGTTGATCTAGATTGTCATTGACGTCAATATGGAAATAATTGAGATGGCAATATTCCGGGATACTGAATGCCATGTCTTACCCCCAGTGGTTAAATGATGATGTGAAGCCAAGGAGAAACAGATCCGTGAAGTAATAGGAGCAAGAAGCCAAGGAGAAGCAGATCCGTGAAGTAACAAGAGCGAGAGAAGCAGTCATTAGAAGCCATCGAGGATCAAAAAGTAGCCATCGGAAATCACAGGAACGAGAAGCCACAGGAAAGCCAAGCCAAGAAGTAATACAAGGAAGAAAACAATATCGCTGAATTATCCAATATAGAACCAAATCGGAGAAATCAGATCGATAGTATATAATATCGACGGTTTTATTGTGTCACCACTTGAAATCCCCGATTGCGATCTGAGTTGCGGATCCGATGGTTCCATTACAATACACCTTAATATAACATCGCATCCACCACATCGCAAGTCCCTTTTAAATGCTGTTGTCATGTTGAAATTTCTGATTGCGACGTATGTTGCGGACCTGATAGGACTATCAAAATAGTTTGATTGAAATATCGCATCCACTTCGTCGCAAGTTTCAATGAAGACATGTCACATTAAAAACTCCGATTGCGATATAAGGTGCGGACTCGATTGCTCCATTATAAAATGCCCTAATGTAATACCGCATCCATTGTATCGGAACTTTCATATCACAAGTCTTAAAGGGATGTCATGTTAAAACCTCCGACTGCAATATGTATTGCGGACCCAACTGCACCATTATAAGATGACTTAATATAATATCGCATCTGTGGTATTGCGAGTTTCAAAGGATGACGTGTAAAACCTCCGATTGTGATAGAGTTGTGGACCCGATTGATTTATCAAAAACAGTTTATTGAATATCGGATTCACTACGTCGGAAGTAGGGGCGATATGTGAATATTGATGATGTTGATATCTGAAGATAGTGCATGTGCACAACTTGAAAAACCTCCGATTTTCATGAAGTTGCAATTGCGGGATTAAAGAAATGACGTGGCATGTGGGGCCTCCAATGTGGGTATCGCCTCTCTTATGTTACCATGTGATTTCCGTAAACTAACAAGTCTATGATATAATTGGTTGAATATTAACAAAAGCCCCTTCTGATATATTTTTAATGTGCCACCTCATGCACAAGTCGACCTATTCACCAATGAATGTGTCTTTTCGTTTATTGGAAAAACTCATATATATATACAAGTGAAAACGCTTCACGTCAAGTAGGTGAATCAATCATCCATTACAGTTCACAACTCGTGAACTTGAAGGAGCAGAGGAAAGGAAATCAAAGGTCAAGTGGGAAAAGAAGGAAGTCGAAGGTAAAGTAGGAAAATAAATTCTTTTCACTGGGTTAATCTTTGAAAGGCTTAGACTTGTAATGAATTTGTAGAAGTGCAAACCGCGACTTGTTGCAAAGACTACATAGACAGGGTACAACAGTGGCGAGAACATCGGTTTGAACCAATGTTGCACTAATCGTTATCGGGATAATATCGGCGTGAGAAAAAATCGTAATAATCGGGAAAAAGTCTGTAATAATTAGGAAAAAATTGTTTGGTACAAAAATATTCATTTTTTTATTATCTAAACTATCTACAACATAAAATAAATACATGACACATAATAATCCGGATTTAAACAGGAATGCAACAAATTACAGAGATAACCATAAACACAGGTATGCAGCGGAAATAATACTTCATTTCATTAATGTAAAATACTGAGATATGCTTACAAACAGAGAATGGAAATAAACAACTAGGGCAATGGTAGCTTATCTTTGAGAAGAGATGTGGTGGCTACATGCCACTCAACTGTGTTACAATGAGGCTCGAAGGCCTATTTATTGTTGAGAAATAATGGAAAACCCTTCACATCCCGAAACCTAGCCGTAGAAGATGAAACGCCAAATTGTGGGCCCCGTTTGGGTAAATTGTTATATCAATTTCTCGGGGTCATAACTTTGGCATATGATCTCTGTTTGACGTGTACAATAGCTCGTTAGAAAGATCTATCCAAGCACTACAACTTTGGGAAGGGCAACATGAGTGCATGTTGCCCCCAGATTTCCCAAAAACGCCGTTTAGGGCCTCAAAAAGGCTCCGGAAGTTCAGGACCCGAAAAACTGTTAAAAATAGTAAATTGTGCTACAATTAAGGAAATTGAAAAACTGAAAAAGATAGTTGTGGGGGTCCAAATGGGATAGGTGGGTGGCCACCAACATCCCACCTAGATCATTCCTCCCCCCTTAGGAAGCAATGGTCCCCATTGCGTTGAGTTCCTCCATCTGCTGAACTTGTTCCCGGGTGAGTTGTTATGCAATCTCTGATGTGTCCAGTAACTGTGGGAAGTATGGTCGACGACGGTCCACATTGAACGCTTGGTGCAAGTGAAGGAATGGAGGAATGTTATGCTCCAAAGCATTGTTTCCCATAGCCTTGGTAATGTTGTAAGGACCATGTCGGAGTGGTCGGAGCTTCTGATGGGATCTTGTAAGGCGTTCTTTCTGCAGATGCAACCAGAGTTTGTTGCCCACTTGAAGCATTTGTGGTACCCCTGTGGGTGAGGAGAAGTTGTTCCTGTGTTATGTCATGACCATATCCCTTTGCTGCTGTCGCTGCATGGAGGAGCCCTTCGCGGGGGTCATGGATGTGGTGACGATCTTCCCCTTACTTTGGGAGTGAACCAGATAGATGAATTTCCTGGTCTAGGAGATGAGTTTGCTGCCTTTTTTAGTAGTGATCAAAGAGGTGGCGGTAGGTGGGGCTACCTTCGGTATCCTGTATAATGAATCATCCAAAGAAATAATAACAACGCAAGGCCTTGACTCATACACAGCATGTCGCCTCCACAATTATGGCTGGCCTAATAGTACATCACAAACATATAGAGGTGTAACATCACACAATACCTCGTCTATGAAGGGCTTGATGCTGTAGGGAAGGCGACACTGCTGGCGGACTTTGAGATCTCGTCCTTCATGAAGCCACCCGATACTGTACGGCTGTGGGTGTGGTGTGGTCGGTAGGCCCAACCGCTTCACGACCTCTGCTGAAACGAGGTTATTTTAGCTACAATTGTCGACAATGAATTGCAGCAGCGAACCCTTGACCCACATCTGTGAGTGGAAAAGACGCTCCCCTTCCTCTGGATTTTTGGACTCATTTTTCTGGATCATGGCGGTGGCAATAGTGGCGCTGGGATCCGCATCAATGATCTGCTTCCCTTTGCCATTCCCTTTGTCGGGCACGGCTCAGGGTCAGAACATGCATCTGATTCGAAAGCCTTCAACTTGGCCACCAACGACTGCTTGGTCCGACACTCACGTGTGTTATGAGTGGGACTCTTGTTGAACTCACACCACTTTCCTGTGTCCTTCGACTTCGTGGTATTCTTCTTTTTTTGTGGCTTCGACGGGTTGTCTTGGGTCACCCCGCCTTGGCTTTGTCCTTTGGTCTTCAGATTTGCAGATCCAAAGTCTCGCTTCTTCTGTTTGAACTTTTGCTCGATTTTGACAACGTATCAATACGCAATGCTGAGCGAGGACATGTTCAGGAACTCCATCTCTTCCTGGATGTATCTGTGTAGGTAGCTGCGGTATTTGAGTACCAGATGCAGATTAGAATCTTTGATACCTAACTGTGTGTGAAGGGTATGAAAAATGTTTGTGAACTCCAGCACATCCTGGTCTCGTCCCTGCCGCAGTGTGGTCCATTTGATGTGTTTGTCCTCATAGCTTTTGACAGGGTAGTACTGCTCCTTGACGGCATCCCGGAATGAATCCCAAGTGGATGCAACTGACAATAGTGAGCCTGTGCTTTCATTCTTTTGCTCGCAGTAGGTTTCCCACCAGTCCTTGACGTGGGGGGCTGCTTTGAGATGAACGAAAACAATCTTTTCCTGACTCGAAAATTCATGAACAGAAAAATAACCATCTAGCAGATTTAACCATTTATCTACGACATCTGCATCTATTTGACCCTCGAAGATGGGATTTCAAAATTAACTTGTACCTTAAACGGTGTGGTGTTTCCAGAGTAGCTATTGGAAGCCGATGCGTCGCCTCTGGGTAGCTGCTGAAGGATCTGTGCAAAGCTGCCCATCATCGCATTCCTTTGCTGCTCGAGGGCTTCTTCGAGCAAGATTTTGATAGGATCTCCTGCCCCCTCATCTTTCTTCTCATCCGCCATGGGAGGCCGTTGGGATTGGCGAGGCTGGTCTTGCAAAGGTTCGACTAGTTCAAGCCCTAACTCCTTATATCCCGACCTCGTTGGGGACATGCAAAGAAAAACAGAGAAAAAACAGACTGCTCTGATACCACTAATCCTAATTTAAACAAGAACGCAACAAATTACAGAGATAACCATAAACACAGATATGCAGTGGAAATAATACTTCATTTCATTAATGTAAAATACTGAGATATGCTTACAAACAGAAAATGGAAATAAATAGCTAGGGCAATGGTAGCTTATCTCTGAGAAGAGATGTGGTGGCTACATGCCTCTGAACTATGTTATAATGAGGCTCGAAGGCCTATTTATTGTTGAGAGACAATGGAAAACCCTAAAAATTTAAAAACCTAACCCTAGAAGATGAAACGCCAAACTATGGGCCCCATTTGGGTAAACTGGTACATCAACTTCCCGGGGTGGTAACTTTGGCATACGATCTCTGTTTGACGTGTACAATATCTCGTTAGAAAGATCTATCCGAGAACTACAACTTTGGGAAGAGAAACATCGGTCCATGGACCGATGTTGCTCCAAGTTTTCCTAAAAAACGTCGTTTAGGGCCTCAAAATGGCTCCAAAAATTTAGGACCCGAAAAACTGCTAAAAATAGTAAATTGTCCTACAATTAAGGAAACTGAAATGCTGAAAGAAACAATGGTGGGGGTGCAAGTGGTATTGGTGGGTGGCCACCAATATTCACCTAGATCAAACTTCTTCTACAACAATGGGAGTCATTATCCAACATGAGCCTATGGGTGCAAATGTCTTAAATTCCCATCCTAAAGTCAGAGAACAGTTACAAAAAGTGGGTTGGTTAATGTTATTTAAGAATTTTGATGGCCATGAAGTCGAGGTGACCAGGGAATTTGTGCAAGTGCTTTATGGAGTTGAAGCAGATATTGGGGAGATAAAATTGAAATTAGTTGACTCATTTATCGTGGAAGAAACAAAAATTCCTCGAAATGGTGAGAGCTAGTTCAAAAATTAAAGATTGAAAGTTGAAAAGTGGAAATCTTTCCTACATAACCCAAGTATGGATATTTCATAATTCAGGAAAGTTATTCTTATTTATGCATTGAAATCAAATTGGCACAATTTATTGTTTTTCCTACGAAAATTCCCCATGCGTGAAGGAAGGTATGGAAACATTTTCTTCTATCATGCTTGGTTTTTAATGCATTTTAGGAAATGGGAATGATTGAATTTACCATATTATCTCATGTGGAGTCTTAAGAAGGTGGCATTTAACATTCAACGAGACCCCAGAAACGTAAACAAAGCTATGTACCATCATGGTTTACTTACGATTCTTGTTGAGGTAGAATTAAAAGCCAATAATGATAGTTTAAGAGACCTGGTAAGAAATCATTTTATTTAAAGTTTAGATGAGGAAAAAATCAAGAAGGTTGGAAATAGATGAAGGAGGGTTTCCTCAAACCATAACCCTAAACATGGAGTTAAAGAAAATGAGAATTTGACTACTAACAATGTAATAGAGATAGAGGTTCATAATGTTGAAGACATGGAGGAAGATATCACACGTAAAGAGTTGTTAATGTAGGAAATACCCTCTAGGAATAGACAAAAAGAAAACAAGGGAATCAAGCATAGAAGAATGATGAACCAAAGAATATTGAAAGAAAGAAAGCCAATGAAATTAAAAAAGTAGAGCCATCGAAGAGGAACATGAGAAAGCTTCAGAGGAAAAGTATTAAAAGGAAAAGTGACCAAGGATTAGTGGAGCCTCAAAATAAAGGAAAGAAGAGTAGAAGGTTGACAAGAAGCATGATTAGACAAATCAATCATGACCCATACGAGACCATATCAATTGATGAAAGAGAGACAAAAGTGCCACCAAAATATTCTACAAGAAAAAATCCAGAGGTAGATTTTGTTTAGAAGCAAGCGTATGATTACCTTGAGTCATTGGAGAAAGGAGTGCAACAAGAAAAGGTAAAATATCCTCTTCAACTAGAACTACATGATGGTACTCTATACTTTTATCAACTTCAACTAGAAACAAATATTCCTTCTCCTAAGGAACTTTAAAACACTAAGACAAGAGGTATTTGAACTTGAGTTATTGAATAATCATATAAAAGATGAGAATTAGTTAATCATGGCACAAAATGAGACAATTATTTTGCACATGTTATATTATCTATGAAAAATTAGAAGTTTAAGAAAAACAACAAGGTGCTCCAACAAAAAATCAAAGGATTACGAGATAAAATATTAATGAGAAGACCAAGATGGTCAGCAAATGTGAAAAGTAAGGGAGTGAAGACAAATTTGGATGTTTTGGTCCAAGCTTCGAAAGAAATTCTTTGAAGATATCACTACAATTTTGTATTTTTTTCAACCAAATGTGCATGAGGAAATTCAAAACCCTAAGCATGGGGGAATGTTGAGCCTCCAAAATTGCCTTCTTTTTTTACAGTTTTATCTTCATTTTCACCTATTTTGTTAATTAATTCCATATCATTACACTTCCTCCATGAGTTAAGAGTAATCTGTGCCACGAAAATACATCAATAAGGTAAATGTCCATTATTATCTCAAATATATACATTTTTTTATTTATAAAATTGATTTGATTAGAGATAAGCTATTGAATTGTGTGAATTACATAGCTCCTCTAACATTTTGCAATTGATTTGAAGGTTCTCTAGGTTTCTATGTGTCTTAACAAAGTAGGATCATATATTTAAATTGTAAATGTTTTTGAGATGGTGATCCACTTATCAACCATAGATGGAAGTTCACATGGTCAACATATCATTCAAGTCAACCTTTTGGTCAAATTAGTCGTGGTGCACCTATAGCTAGAAAAATATCAAGAGAGCATGGTCTATTTCAAGTGAGTGAGATTTGAGAATCTATATTTGATGATTTGATGAAGACCTAATGGATCAAGACTATTGATATGCACTTTCATGTTCACTTCCTTTATAGTTAATCATGAAAAGGAAATGTTTAACATATTTAAAAGAGTGAGATGTCACTTTAGCTCTAATTTCAAGACATAAGATTCTCATTCTAGTTATGCTGAAAACTCTATAAAATGCTTCACTTGCAAGCAAGTAGATAGATTTTTGAAATTGATTTATCTTTGCAAAGAATATTGTATTGAAACTCTATTTTACACACTCTAGTAATAGAAAATTTGATATGGTGCATTCATAATTTCTTTCAAGTTTTTGTTCTAAAGTATTCAAGGAGTCCCCCCCCCAACAAAAGTACGAGATAGTGTAATGTTTCTTTCATTTCGAATTTTCTTATGCTATATGTTCATTCATTACTTTAGGAAAATCCTCTATTCCATTTAATAATATAGATTTTATTCATTCTTTGTTTTAATTACTCATTTTTTTTCCCTACTGAATTCAAGCGCTTGAGTAAATGGAAAAACAATAAAAAAATATTTGCTTATTTTCTTCTTTTTCTCTTAGTGTTATATTTATTTTCTTGAATGATTCCAATTTGATATGCACACATAAGTAATCTCATTAGAGTCATTTTATTTCTTAATAATAAGTTTCCTTTATATTTCATAGCATAGAGCTCATTTCTTTCATAGTGTAGAATTTACTACTTTTCAAGGATTAAAATTTATTGTCCGATGCTCATAAAACAGAGATTAGTATAGAATCACATTTCTCTTTCCTAGAATAGATTCTCACTACTTTCTGGATTATTTGAATTTTCATAGAGTAAAATTGCTTTCATGTTCCATAGAATAGGTTTACTTTCATGATCAATAGAGTAAGTTTGATTTTGCATTCAAGTTAGACTTGCGGAATTTAAAATCCTTTCATGGTATAGGATTAGGATAGTATTGTCATTCTGAATCAGTAGATTAAGGTTTATTTCCAAGTTCAAAATTTGATGCTATTTATTTTTAGAAACAAAGTGTATGTGTTCTCATTTGGATAACCTCAAGAGTAGGATTTCATTTCAATTCCTGCATTTTCTTTTCAATAGAATAGATTGTTTTCTATCAATAGTTATTGCCTAGCATATATAGAATCCAAGTGTGCTTCATAAGAATAAAAATATTGGATTGATAATTTAATGGAAGTAATTTAAACATAAATTAAATTTCCCAACACAACTTCGAGATTGAAACTTATGTCCATTTATAGGTTAGCCAATAACCTCTTGTCAAGTCTCTTGTCAAGTCACCGACTCTGCCACATGGCCCCCACCAGAGTCCAAATAGGGTTTACAATGTAATTATTTCCATCCAAAACCTCATTATGATATGGGATTTACAAGATGAGATGAAAAACCTACCTTGTTAATAAACTGGAGGATTTCCCATCTTGGCCCCTTGCCCTCGACCTATTCCCTTGGTAACCACATTGTGAAGGAAGACATCAAAGATTAAGTCACCAAACGTTTTGTTACTTTTGGAGTATATTTCCTCATCTTAGGACATAAGCCTTACACTTGTTCCTATGCACTGTGCTCCATGGTTCCAAGATGGCACCAATGCCAAGAAGGGAATTTTCGTGTTAGACGAGGAAGGATTTTCTCCATCTCAGGATGAAGATATTGTCCCTTTCTAGTTGCCACCCTCACTGAACCATCAAGATGATGCCATGCTAACATCAACATATCCACGTGGCCTCTTCTAGGAGAACCAAGTGTCGCCTATTTTTGGACCACTTGGCCCCACTGAAAGGCCAATGGCACATGCCATGTGGTAGCCCTCCTAGATGACACATCACCACTAATTCCACATCATCATACCATGAGGCCTAAGCCCCCACCATGTCTTCAACCCTTGTGCAATCGGAAAATTCCCATTATAATATTTTTTTGTGTTTTAAAGGTTTTACAAGCCTTGAGCCTTGACATGAGAATGTTCATCATTACTTGACACACTTTCCCTCCATCTCGGCTTCGATCTCTAAGCCAAAACACATTGTGCATGCAAAACAATTCCCCAAGGTCTCTTATGTAGGTTTTAACCCTATACAAAAATTACCTTCATACAAATTCCAAAAATTGAAAATAAACAATGGTGAGAACATAAAACATGAAACATATATACATAGATATTTCCCTTGGTTCCGAAATCCTGGACTACTAGATTGATTTTTCATTATGTTCCTTTCAATTTTAGAATACATATATATACATGTCGAAGCATTCATAAACTCAAATCCATTAACCCTGGATTAGAACATAATCATAGGTACCTTGACTGGATCTAAAAAATACCATGGGAAAAAAACCATTGTGCCCAAAATGATGTGAAAAACCCATGCACAAAAGTATAGGTAGGTCCACCCACCTAACATAGGGTCTGAAAAATAAGTAAATCCCAGGGCATTATTGGCTTGATGGGGCCTAACCTAGGTTCAACGTTATCTGCACCAACCAACAAAACCCTAATTGCTGACCCTCTTGGCTACAAATTGCATAGCGCAGGCTGTAGTCTCACCCGAAGTAGTATTGGGGGATGACTAAACCAATTTTCTACATCTAGAGGCCTGTGTGATGGGTTCTTGCAGTCTTTATGGCTTAGATCTATTGTCACACACCTTTAACCCTCCCGAACAAATACTTACTCTAAATGCACCTAAATGACTTCTAGATCTTCATGAAGGTTCTTAATTAGTCTTAACATGCATAAGTATTATCAAACTACTAGTTTCATGCAATAAATGAGCGCTAATTCATATAAATCATAACAAAGAGCGAATATACATAAACTTTTAGAAGTAGTAAATAAAAAATAGATGCATCCGATTTTACCCAAAACTGTCTTTATTAAGTGTAAATCATTTAGTACAGACTTCCTTTCATTGTGCACTCAGCTGTAGGGGCCCGCACACTCAACCTACGAACTTACCAAGATCTCCACGTACTCAGTTGTAGGAGCCTTCCCCTTTCACCTAAGTACAGGAAACAAACATTTCCTGCCTTAGCACCTTGCCCTTACAATGATTCTTCACAATTGGATACCCTTAAGACTCACTATGACTCCTCTATATATAGAATTTCACTTACAATACCATGGTTTGCGGACCATGGGAGAGTCTCAAAACTTCTTTATCACTTACCCGCCTAACGGACTAAAGTCCCTTTAACTCATACTAGCTTCACACTCCACTTCAAGATTTCATGGAGAATTTACATTCGTTACAAAAATATATTACCAAATTTACCAAAACTTGACCAAAATGACCTGAGGTACCCTATTCCAATAGGCCCCCAACACAAATTGGGTGACTCACCCTTGAGTCACTCGACTGGTGCAAAAATATTTTTCTGGAGTTTGCGGAACTCCACCTTCAGCACCTACAAATTAACAGCACCCTGAACCGCAACCTTCTGTACTTCCTCTAACACCTTATCTATATTAGAGCCTTCCACCACAAAGCCCATTGTCGTTTGTGTCTACTAGATTGTCTTTAATTTTTCCTGAATTGACAGAGTGAGCTGGCTAGCTTCCTCTATCCATGGATGTGTCCTGGCCTTCAAGATGGCCTCTTTTTGTTGTAGCTCCTCAATCTGTGTTTGCAACTGTTTGCCTTCTGTCAATTGATCGAAGTGCTGGATTGGCACTAGAGTGTGTGTAGTCCCTCTAAGTTCATCAAATTGATGATACCTCTCCCTGGTATCTATACTAATTTTCTGGAGAGTTGGGTCCTCCTACGGAGAACTCCATAGTTCCATTGCTTGTTCAAAGGGATCGGTGCAGTGCTTGACTGTTGCATCCAAAGTGGTCATTCACTCTTTGATGGCTTCTCCTAGACTTCTGGCAGAGTGGTTGGCTGCAATTTCAACAATAATTCAAAGATCTGCATATGTAACTCAAATCAGACTCGGCTGATTTCCTCCTTTGATTCCCAAACTACTGTAGCGAACTTTCGAATATTTTCTTTTGAGGCTTCATCTTTGGGAATGTTGAGGTTTGGTAGGGCATTACATGTCTCTATAATGGTTGCCTCCAAGTTCTGGCTGCACATGGCCAATTCTTCCTTTTCTTTCAGCATCGACACCTTTTTTGCAAATATTTGTTCATTATTTGTCTTCACCTCACTAATGACTAGCAGCACGCGCTACTCCCTGACCTTGAGCTCGTCAGATACTCCCTGATGTAGTTCATGAAGGGTCTAGATAGGCAACACCACGAGGTTGACACCCACATCCTTCATCTATATGATCTGGGTGTTCAGTTCATCTATCTATGCTCATAGGGCTCCTTTTGATAACGGTATGACTCTAAGAACCAAAGTCCGATCTATCTCCAACACAGGTCGCGCTCACTTGCTGCAGGCTTTCTTGAATCTCACTCACCTGTCTAACGCTCGACTGTAGTCATCCTATTTGAATCTATAGTTTGCGCAGATCCTTCTCCACATTCCCCAATGCCTACTAGAATTGTTGCTCAAACTGCATCCTCAGCTCCTTCGTTGTGTCGCAGACCTTATCTCCGATCTCATCCAAGTCCCCCTCAGTGAGGACCATTCAATCAACATGGGCATGCTTATCATATTTCTACTTCTTTCTAGGTTCGGAAGTCATCTCGTTGTGGCGCTTTGTGACTCTGAAAGGAGTGCTCTGTTCCTCACCTCTGCCTCCTTCATCATTAGACCCTTCCTTCTTTGTAGTATGCTGAGAAGCAAAATCCTGAACATCCTCAATGGTTTCCTTCACGATGCGCTCCTTTTCAGCAGCTTCCTTAGCAACAATTTCCCTGTGCAAATTTCTCATGCATTGCAACCTGCTCAATTTCATTCTATTTTTACATTGTTTTGGTCTATGTGGAGGAGCTCTCCCCTACCTTTCTTGTACATGCACTGAGAACCGAAGGGTGTAACCACTCCCTCGACCATTTCCCCACAATTTCTTGGACATCGGTCTCGTTCACTAGGTACGGAAACTTGTACCATGTTTTCTTTGGATCTCTTCTCATGCAGATAGACGCATTGTGAAAATTGGCCTTAAAGTCTCCATATGCCTCCAACTGCTCAAATAAGGTTAGTGACAACCTTGACCTCTGGATGATCACTATGTGGAGCTCCATTTCAACCAACACCTAGAACATCTTCATCTCCATGACCCTCGTAGGCTCCTTTGTAGCCCATAGCAAAGTGAACTTCGTGGCTTCGGGTAAGTCAACATGTTGTGGAGGGAATTGTTTTTCTTCTAGAAGTCTCCATGCGACGAGGGAAATTAAAAACATCAGCCAAGTATAATGGAATTTCTTGCCCTCATTCTGGGCTAATTTTTTTTTTAATAAAAACTCTTTACACAGATGCTGTGCTTAGTTGTACTGCACTCCCTTAGCATATTGGGTAGCAAGTGAAATTACTGGCGTCAGAACCTTGTCCATGTGACATTTTTGCATGATCTTGCAAGCCAAGATCTGTACAGAAAACTGCACCCCGTTGTCTGTGATAGAACGGATGGAATATCTATGCGACTTCTTTACTAAGCCAAACTTTCTCTTTATTTTATTCATGAGTTTCATTTCTTTAGTCTTTCCTCTAAACTTGTCGACTAGATCCACCCTTTGGTATGGCAACATTGTGATGCGGTGGATTAGAAAATACATAATGGGGATGGTTTCTCCCAACTAGAGACACCCATCACGAACCAAAGTGAATAATTGGTGCACACACACCATGTTGATGATGGTTTTGCTAAAATAGAGTACCCATAGCATATTCAACAATCTAGCCTTCTCAATCCTCGGGACCCATTTCATCAACTCTAGTCACATTATGCCAGTCTCCTCATAGTATATCTTGGCCAAATACTTGTTCAATGCCAGCTATGGGAACTTTTCATGGTCAGCTAGATCCCAATCTTCCATTTTGAGTGCAGGAATGCACCCTAAGAGCATGCCTTCAAATACCACTTTCTATAGCAAAAGTGGTGTAGAAACCATAAACTTAGTGTTGGGTAACAAAGGTCCCACGTAACAGTTTTGGGTTTGATTGCCTAGAAGTTAGGATAAAAATATTGTAAATCTCTGAAATATGCGGAGTGTAAAATGTAAAAAGTCAAGTCAAAGGGTTGTCTACCCAAGAAATAATATAGAATAATAGGAAGTAAGTCAGTCCATGGACCATAGGAAGGTATAAATAGAGTGCGGCTCTATGGGGAGAAGGCGGTTCTTTTGGGTGTATGATCTTGGATCTGAATTGTAATGGGTTTTTGAGGAAAAAAGTCGAAAAGCGTCTGTAAGTCCGAGTCAAGGGTATTGGGGAGGGGATAGAGGCTCTACAGCTATGCACACAGAGGCCTGGAAGAGTCTGCAGCTATGTGCGCAGACCCCTGCAGCTGAGTGCGCCGAGCGGATCTAGATGTATTGGTGATAAAGTGGAAATAAAGATAAGTTTCTTCTGTAATTTTGTATTAAATCTAAATTATCACGGATCTGGCTTTTTGTATGGTTAAAATAATTGTTTGACCTATGAGTATATGCTTATGTTATGAATTTATGTGAATCTGTGTCTATTCTAAGTGCGCGAACTGGTTAAGTCTGATAAATGTTTGCTTAAAGACAACAATAAGTAGATTGAATACATAAACAACACAATAATAAGTAGTAAGGATTATTCTGAGTTCGGATCTGAGTGAAACAGGGTAGCGCGAAGCTGTAGAATGGTGTGCAAACCCTCCAAGCCACATCTAGACCTCCCAAGGGTGCGAAAAATTGGTTCCAGCACCCTCCCCTGCTACCTCGGGTGAGACCTCAGTCCAAAATCCGCGAGTTGTTTCCAAAAGGGCCAGTAGCCATGGGATTTGTTTGGCTAATTAATTTTTCCAAACCGGGGTTAGGCCCATATAAGCTAACAAATGGTTCCATTTCCGAGACCGGGATCTACGTAAGTGGTGTCTGATGTGGAACACGGGGACTCTACAGAAAAAAAATTGAAGGACTGAAGGGACCAGGAGCAGTGGTAGTTCAGAGTACGGTGGCAGAGTTAACAATGACAAGCGCGATCCAGCTACCGATATTCAAAGGAGTAGGAAGCAAAGACCTAGAACAATTTTGGTTCGTGTTGACCTTAGTATGGAACCCACATAGAATTACATACGATAATATCAGAAAGGATACCTTAGTTAGCGCGTTGCAGGAACGGGCACTGACATGGTACATAAAGTACTCTAGCGATCACCCAACTGTGGGGATAGCAGAAATCTAGATCGAACTAAAGAAAGAGTTTAGCCAGCCAAAGTTAGAAACAAAGTTGATCATAGGGTTCAAAGAGATCGTGATGATGCTTGGTGAAACCCCGTGGGATTTGGACCAAAGACTGAAGAGTACTATTCACGAGGCTAACATGGCATTGACAGATGCGTAGCACTACGCTTGGTTTATGACATCCTTAACACCACATCTGAGGATGGCTTTGTCACAACAAAAGATATCAACCCAGGCTGAAGCATTAGAAATAGCGATGAGGTTGCACGAAACTCCATTACAAGACCCGGGGTTGGGAGTTCAACAAATCCAAGTGCAGATCCAAAATTTGTGTTTCGAAATGAAGAAGTTAAAACAAGAACAGGCATTGCGACCAGAAGTCTAGGAGGAAGTATGGTTTATAAAGTGCAGGAGCCAGGGGCATGATAAAGATCACTGCCCGGTCTCAGTGAATTATGTGGCATCGGGGGAACCAATACCATTGCGACCAAAGGCACAGACAGGGCCAAGCACAAAAACCCCGCTCTGGTGTGCAATCTGTCAAGTAGGAGGAAAGCACAACACTGATAACTGTCATCTACTGCCAAAGTACAACCAAACCCCCCAGCAGCTATTTTGCAACTTTTGCAGACCGGTAGGCCACGAGGAAAGAGACTGTCATAGCTACTAATTATTAATGGACCAGTCACCTGCTTACAGAATGCAGACTGAGGTGCAAGGTCAGGATCCAATCGCGGTGATCGTGCGCAATGGGTTCCAGGGCCGTGGATGGGTACGAGGTAGAATGGGGCCAGGAAGGGGTCGCGGGTAGCTAATCTGTTACAACTACGGAGCTCCAGGACATTACATGCGATATTGTACCAACCCAACTATAATTTCATATATTTATTGTGAGCAATTCGATCATGAGCTAATAGATTGCCCTACGCTGATAACACAGATTCGTGAAAAAAGGGCACTGTAGCCAACCATGACGTAGAACGTGCAGATGATGAGGTATGAACCCTGTGAGGAAGATCCCAGAGTAAACATGGTACTAAGAAATGGCACGACCACAGGAGCAGATAAAAGGAACTTAAGTAAGGAAAACATAGGGGTTGGTAAGGAGACATATCTGGAAGCTAGGGAGAGCTTTGCGGAGGTCTCTACCCCAGGTAGTAGGGATCAGCCAGAGTCGGACAGGGATCCCTCGATGATAACTACCCTTTTAGGGACATGTATAAAATTTCTTCATGACAACAGAGAAGTTAAAGGCTTATAGGAATTGATAAATAGATGCATAGGATGGAGTGAAACTTGCATAGTTCAAAACTTTGGGAGACATGCGTCGCAGACTGGGAAGGAAATGTGACTAACAGCGGAAATCAACGATTATGAGATGGATCAGGTCATTCTGGATCTAGGCTTAGATGCCAACGTATTGTCTAAATAGACTTGGGAGCGCATGGGTCAGCCTACACTATAATGGTCCCCTATCCAATTGTGGATGGCAAACCAGCAGAAGGCCCTGCCCATGGGAAGGCTGCAAGGAATTATGGTAGATATTGATGGCACAAGTACTTGGACGGACTTTGAAGTGATTGAAATCATGGATGAAAGTACAACTTATCCTGCATTATTAGGAATAGAACAGGCCACCGACATGAATGGGGTTATTAATTTAAAGAAGTGGACAATGATATTTGAAACAAAGTCGCTCCGCATAGTCATTCCGCTAGATCCGGCTGAAGGACCGCGCTATATTGAACCCGTGCACAACAAAGAGAGTGATGACAAATCAGACGGTATCTACAGAATGGCTGCACAAAGGCAAGAATGGGTCAAGACAACGGAGGATAGAAGAATATCATGGGGCTATGTAGAGTCTTGCACCACCAACTTAGATGAAGAAGACGAGCGATGGCATAACAGGTTGAACAAAGTGACCACGCTACACAGCAATATGGTGACTAAATCTCTGTACTGTGTAAGGGCCTAGGATCACAAATTGCCAACATATGATGGGCTGACAATAATAGATGAATTCCTAACCAAATTTGAAATCGCAGTACCAGAGCGCCAAAGGTTTGATGCTTTGAGGTGGGTGTTGCGCGCGACACCTGCGCGATGGTGGGGCACATATGAAGGGACTTTCGAAGATTGGCGTGGTTGCAGGCGCATGATGAAGATCGGATTTGGAAAGCCGGAACTATGCATAGCGAAGAAATACGATGGACGTGATGACCCACGCATGCACCTTACCAGATGAATCAAAGTCTACGGAGAGGAACCTCAACCAGAATTGGTGCACTTATTTTATCACACCCTGGACGTCATTCCCAGAAACTGGTATACTGAAGTAGAGCTTTGGCATGACACAGGTGAGTGGGATATGTCGTGTGAAGGATTTTTGTCAACATTCCTCTTTGAAGACCAATGGATGGATCCCATGGACAATGCATTACCACTGGTAAAGGCTGCCATTTTCAAGACAATGGAACCAGAAGAAACTGTGCATCCCGAATAGTCGTGACAACTGAGCTAGGCTCTCGAATGCTATAATTTCCAGGCAGAAGGTGATGAGGACAATCTACAAAATGTCAATATTCTGGAATCAGAGGGGAGCCGTGAGGTGCGCAGACCTAAAATTGAAGATCTAGATATCATAGCGCCATTGAAAACAAAAAAAGTCAATATCGGAACAGAAGAGGAGACGAAGTATGCAACGCTTGGGGACTATTGGGACGAAACCACAGTGGAGGAGGTCATCGAATTACTTCGGAAATATCGAGATTTATTCCCAACAAAAATCACGGAGCTAAAAGGGATCCTAGGAGACCTGGGAATGATGAAGATAACGTTGAAGCCAGATGCAAAACCAATTAAGGAGTGACCCTACCGATTGAATCCAAAATATAAAGCAAAGGTCCACAAAGAACTGGACAAGATGCTGGTAGCAGGAATCATTAAACCAGTCGAGGAATCAGACTAGGGAAGTTTGATGGTTATGCAAGAGAAGGAATAGAAGGGTGAGATTCCCATCTGCGTGGATCTACGGAAGCTCAATGATTCCTGTGTTAACGATCCGTTTCCCACACTGTTTACAGATGAGGTGCTAGAAAATATGGGGAGCAGGAAGCCTACTCCTTCATGGCTGGGTTCTCAGGATACCACCAGATCAAGATCACACCAAAGGACATAAGTAAAACAACGTTTTCCACTGAATGGGGTTTATTTCAATACACGATGATGTCCTTTGGACTGAAGAATGTGCCGACAATATTTTCACGAATAGTGGTAATGACATTCAAGGAATTTATACACAAGTTATTAGAGGTCTATCTTGATGACTGGACCATGTTTGAACTGGTTAAGAAGCACGTAGCGATCTTACAGTTAATGTTGGATATTTGCTGCCGACACGAGATTGTGCTAAACCTAAAGAAGTGAACTTTCCTTGTCCCATTCAGGAACCTATTGGGCCATGTGGTCTATAAGCAAGGCCTGATGGTGGATCCGAAAAAGATCATTGTCATACTCAATCTGCAAGCACTGCGAAGTGTCAAACAACTACGTGCCACACTGGGACACACAGGCTACTATTGAAAGTTCATAAAAAGTTACACCCAAATCACGGCTCCAATGGAACAGTTGCTGAAGAAGGATGCTACTTATTGCTGGAATGAGGAATGCAACCAAATCCTAGAGACACTTAAGGAAAAGATGGCATCCACCTCTATATTGGTCTTTCCGAAAAGTGGTGTAGAAACCATAAACTTAGTGTTGGGTAACAAAGGTCCCACGTAACAGTTTTGGGTTTGATTGCCTAGAAGTTAGGATAAAAATATTGTAAATCTCTGAAATATGCGGAGTGTAAAATGTAAAAAGTCAAGTCAAAGGGTTGTCTACCCAAGAAATAATATAGAATAATAGGAAGTAAGTCAGTCCATGGACCATAGGAAGGTATAAATAGAGTGCGGCTCTATGGGGAGAAGGCGGTTCTTTTGGGTGTATGATCTTGGATCTGAATTGTAATGGGTTTTTGAGGAAAAAAGTCGAAAAGCGTCTGTAAGTCCGAGTCAAGGGTATTGGGAGGGGGATAGAGGCTCTACAGCTATGCACACAAGAGGCCTGGAAGAGTCTGCAGCTATGTGCGCAGACCCCTGCAGCTGAGTGCGCCGAGCGGATCTAGATGTATTGGTGATAAAGTGGAAATAAAGATAAGTTTCTTCTGTAATTTTGTATTAAATCTAAATTATCACGGATCTGGCTTTTTGTATGGTTAAAATAATTGTTTGACCTATGAGTATATGCTTATGTTATGAATTTATGTGAATCTGTGTCTATTCTAAGTGCGCGAACTGGTTAAGTCTGATAAATGTTTGCTTAAAGACAACAATAAGTAGATTGAATACATAAACAACACAATAATAAGTAGTAAGGATTATTCTGAGTTCGGATCTGAGTGAAACAGGGTAGCGCGAAGCTGTAGAATGGTGTGCAAACCCTCCAAGCCACATCTAGACCTCCCAAGGGTGCGAAAAATTGGTTCCAGCACCCTCCCCTGCTACCTCGGGTGAGACCTCAGTCCAAAATCCGCGAGTTGTTTCCAAAAGGGCCAGTAGCCATGGGATTTGTTTGGCTAATTAATTTTTCCAAACCGGGGTTAGGCCCATATAAGCTAACAAATGGTTCCATTTCCGAGACCGGGATCTACGTAAGTGGTGTCTGATGTGGAACACGGGGACTCTACAGAAAAAAAATTGAAGGACTGAAGGGACCAGGAGCAGTGGTAGTTCAGAGTACGGTGGCAGAGTTAACAATGACAAGCGCGATCCAGCTACCGATATTCAAAGGAGTAGGAAGCAAAGACCTAGAACAATTTTGGTTCGTGTTGACCTTAGTATGGAACCCACATAGAATTACATACGATAATATCAGAAAGGATACCTTAGTTAGCGCGTTGCAGGAACGGGCACTGACATGGTACATAAAGTACTCTAGCGATCACCCAACTGTGGGGATAGCAGAAATCTAGATCGAACTAAAGAAAGAGTTTAGCCAGCCAAAGTTAGAAACAAAGTTGATCATAGGGTTCAAAGAGATCGTGATGATGCTTGGTGAAACCCCGTGGGATTTGGACCAAAGACTGAAGAGTACTATTCACGAGGCTAACATGGCATTGACAGATGCGTAGCACTACGCTTGGTTTATGACATCCTTAACACCACATCTGAGGATGGCTTTGTCACAACAAAAGATATCAACCCAGGCTGAAGCATTAGAAATAGCGATGAGGTTGCACGAAACTCCATTACAAGACCCGGGGTTGGGAGTTCAACAAATCCAAGTGCAGATCCAAAATTTGTGTTTCGAAATGAAGAAGTTAAAACAAGAACAGGCATTGCGACCAGAAGTCTAGGAGGAAGTATGGTTTATAAAGTGCAGGAGCCAGGGGCATGATAAAGATCACTGCCCGGTCTCAGTGAATTATGTGGCATCGGGGGAACCAATACCATTGCGACCAAAGGCACAGACAGGGCCAAGCACAAAAACCCCGCTCTGGTGTGCAATCTGTCAAGTAGGAGGAAAGCACAACACTGATAACTGTCATCTACTGCCAAAGTACAACCAAACCCCCCAGCAGCTATTTTGCAACTTTTGCAGACCGGTAGGCCACGAGGAAAGAGACTGTCATAGCTACTAATTATTAATGGACCAGTCACCTGCTTACAGAATGCAGACTGAGGTGCAAGGTCAGGATCCAATCGCGGTGATCGTGCGCAATGGGTTCCAGGGCCGTGGATGGGTACGAGGTAGAATGGGGCCAGGAAGGGGTCGCGGGTAGCTAATCTGTTACAACTACGGAGCTCCAGGACATTACATGCGATATTGTACCAACCCAACTATAATTTCATATATTTATTGTGAGCAATTCGATCATGAGCTAATAGATTGCCCTACGCTGATAACACAGATTCGTGAAAAAAGGGCACTGTAGCCAACCATGACGTAGAACGTGCAGATGATGAGGTATGAACCCTGCGAGGAAGATCCCAGAGTAAACATGGTACTAAGAAATGGCACGACCACAGGAGCAGATAAAAGGAACTTAAGTAAGGAAAACATAGGGGTTGGTAAGGAGACATATCTGGAAGCTAGGGAGAGCTTTGCGGAGGTCTCTACCCCAGGTAGTAGGGATCAGCCAGAGTCGGACAGGGATCCCTCGATGATAACTACCCTTTTAGGGACATGTATAAAATTTCTTCATGACAACAGAGAAGTTAAAGGCTTATAGGAATTGATAAATAGATGCGTAGGATGGAGTGAAACTTGCATAGTTCAAAACTTTGGGAGACATGCGTCGCAGACTGGGAAGGAAATGTGACTAACAGCGGAAATCAACGATTATGAGATGGATCAGGTCATTCTGGATCTAGGCTTAGATGCCAACGTATTGTCTAAATAGACTTGGGAGCGCATGGGTCAGCCTACACTATAATGGTCCCCTATCCAATTGTGGATGGCAAACCAGCAGAAGGCCCTGCCCATGGGAAGGCTGCAAGGAATTATGGTAGATATTGATGGCACAAGTACTTGGACGGACTTTGAAGTGATTGAAATCATGGATGAAAGTACAACTTATCCTGCATTATTAGGAATAGAACAGGCCACCGACATGAATGGGGTTATTAATTTAAAGAAGTGGACAATGATATTTGAAACAAAGTCGCTCCGCATAGTCATTCCGCTAGATCCGGCTGAAGGACCGCGCTATATTGAACCCGTGCACAACAAAGAGAGTGATGACAAATCAGACGGTATCTACAGAATGGCTGCACAAAGGCAAGAATGGGTCAAGACAACGGAGGATAGAAGAATATCATGGGGCTATGTAGAGTCTTGCACCACCAACTTAGATGAAGAAGACGAGCGATGGCATAACAGGTTGAACAAAGTGACCACGCTACACAGCAATATGGTGACTAAATCTCTGTACTGTGTAAGGGCCTAGGATCACAAATTGCCAACATATGATGGGCTGACAATAATAGATGAATTCCTAACCAAATTTGAAATCGCAGTACCAGAGCGCCAAAGGTTTGATGCTTTGAGGTGGGTGTTGCGCGCGACACCTGCGCGATGGTGGGGCACATATGAAGGGACTTTCGAAGATTGGCGCGGTTGCAGGCGCATGATGAAGATCGGATTTGGAAAGCCGGAACTATGCATAGCGAAGAAATACGATGGACGTGATGACCCACGCATGCACCTTACCAGATGAATCAAAGTCTACGGAGAGGAACCTCAACCAGAATTGGTGCACTTATTTTATCACACCCTGGACGTCATTCCCAGAAACTGGTATACTGAAGTAGAGCTTTGGCATGACACAGGTGAGTGGGATATGTCGTGTGAAGGATTTTTGTCAACATTCCTCTTTGAAGACCAATGGATGGATCCCATGGACAATGCATTACCACTGGTAAAGGCTGCCATTTTCAAGACAATGGAACCAGAAGAAACTGTGCATCCCGAATAGTCGTGACAACTGAGCTAGGCTCTCGAATGCTATAATTTCCAGGCAGAAGGTGATGAGGACAATCTACAAAATGTCAATATTCTGGAATCAGAGGGGAGCCGTGAGGTGCGCAGACCTAAAATTGAAGATCTAGATATCATAGCGCCATTGAAAACAAAAAAAGTCAATATCGGAACAGAAGAGGAGACGAAGTATGCAACGCTTGGGGACTATTGGGACGAAACCACAGTGGAGGAGGTCATCGAATTACTTCGGAAATATCGAGATTTATTCCCAACAAAAATCACGGAGCTAAAAGGGATCCTAGGAGACCTGGGAATGATGAAGATAACGTTGAAGCCAGATGCAAAACCAATTAAGGAGTGACCCTACCGATTGAATCCAAAATATAAAGCAAAGGTCCACAAAGAACTGGACAAGATGCTGGTAGCAGGAATCATTAAACCAGTCGAGGAATCAGACTAGGGAAGTTTGATGGTTATGCAAGAGAAGGAATAGAAGGGTGAGATTCCCATCTGCGTGGATCTAAGGAAGCTCAATGATTCCTGTGTTAACGATCCGTTTCCCACACTGTTTACAGATGAGGTGCTAGAAAATATGGGGAGCAGGAAGCCTACTCCTTCATGGCTGGGTTCTCAGGATACCACCAGATCAAGATCACACCAAAGGACATAAGTAAAACAACGTTTTCCACTGAATGGGGTTTATTTCAATACACGATGATGTCCTTTGGACTGAAGAATGTGCCGACAATATTTTCACGAATAGTGGTAATGACATTCAAGGAATTTATACACAAGTTATTAGAGGTCTATCTTGATGACTGGACCATGTTTGAACTGGTTAAGAAGCACGTAGCGATCTTACAGTTAATGTTGGATATTTGCTGCCGACACGAGATTGTGCTAAACCTAAAGAAGTGAACTTTCCTTGTCCCATTCAGGAACCTATTGGGCCATGTGGTCTATAAGCAAGGCCTGATGGTCGATCCGAAAAAGATCATTGTCATACTCAATCTGCAAGCACTGCGAAGTGTCAAACAACTACGTGCCACACTGGGACACACAGGCTACTATTGAAAGTTCATAAAAAGTTACACCCAAATCACGGCTCCAATGGAACAGTTGCTGAAGAAGGATGCTACTTATTGCTGGAATGAGGAATGCAACCAAATCCTAGAGACACTTAAGGAAAAGATGGCATCCACCTCTATATTGGTCTTTCCGAAATGGGACGTCGAATTTCATGTGCATGTCGATGTGTCATGTATCGTGTTGGGGGCAGTACTTACTCAACCAGGAGCGAAGGGAATTGACCATCCGATTGCGTTCGTAAGTCGCCAGTTGTCAAAAGTTGAGAAGAATTATTCCACTATCGAGCGAGAGGGATTAATGATGGTATATGCACTTCAAAATTCTGCCACTATCTGCTCAGAGGCCACTTTAAGATGTATATCGATCACTTTGCATTAAAATACCTAATGAATAAGCCTGTGTTGGGGGGGCGCATTTGTAGATGGTTTCTGTTATTCCAGGAATATGACATTGAGGTTATCGTAAAGACGAGATGTCTAAAAGCAGGCCCAGATCACCTGGCCCTAATTGAGACCGATGAAGAGCCCACAAATTTAGAAGACAAACTCCCGGGTGTGTAGCTATATGCAGTGAGCATAGCATATGGCCATTTTGAGGATATAATCCATTTCTTAACTACAGTAACTGCACCGCGAGGATACTCTCTTTAGCAGAAGAGGGAATTGGTGATACACACAACAAACTTTACCGTGATTGCAGGACACCTCTACAAAATGGGCAACGATGAGATATTACGTAGGGATGTATCGGAGTTTGAGCGAGGAAAGATCCTGGCTGAAGCACATGGGGGGGTTGCTAGTTGACATTATGCGGGTCATGCCACAACCTAGAAGATTCTTTGTGCAAAATTATGGTGGCCCACTCTGCATCAAGATTCGAAAGCATACTATCGAACCTATGACGTATGTTAATGAACACGGAAACCATCGTGGAGAGATGAGATGCTGCTCCAACCATAGATGACGCTACAGCCATTCGAGAAGTGGGAAATTGGCTTCATAGGACCTATCGAGCCACGAGGGAAGACGGGAATGTTCTATATCATCATCGTGATAGAATATTTGACCCAATGGGCAGAGGCACAATTGGTTAAGGACTACACGGCTATGACAGCTGCAAAGTTTTTGTTCGAGAATGCACTGACAAGGTTTGGGTGTCCCAAAATTCTCATGAGCAATCAGGGAATGCATTTTCTGAATGAAACGATCAGCACACTCACTGAGGAATTCCAGATATATCACCAACAGAGTATGCCATACCACCCACAAGCGAATGGGACCGTTGAGGCATACAACAAAATCTTGGTGACCGCGTTGACCAAGGTCTGTAATCCATGGCGAAATGACTAGGACTTGTGACTCCCTGTTGTGCTATGGGCATACCGAACCACATGTAAGAAGCTAAAGGGCCAGAAACCTTTTCGGTTAGTCTATGGAAAGGAGGCCATTATGCCTATGGAATATACTATGCCTAGTCTGCAGATCGCAGAAATAACAGGAATGGCCGATCATAGGGCTTTGGAGGAACGACTCGCGCAGCTAGAAGAACTGGAGGAGGAATGGTTTTTAGCTGGATTCCATCAGCAAGTACAAAAACAACACGGAAAGCGTGGTATGTTCGCCATATCAAGGTGTGCACCTTCAAGGAGGATGATCTAGTATTTCTATACGACAGTAAGTTCGAGAAATTCCCTGGAAAATGCCGAATGCATTGGTTGGGACCCCATGTTGTCAAAGAAGTTACTGATGGAGGTGCAGTTCAGGTTGCCAAACTTAATGGAGACCCCTTCCTGGGCTACCTAAAGCTCTACATGGGTGGGTCGCCTGCCTGACTAACTGTTCGAGGGATAGTCTCACCACTCCAGCCAGTTGAAAGAGAGCGTGGGACGATAAAGCAGTCCAGGGAAAAGAAGCGCGGTTTCCAGGATACACGTAGATTTAGCCAAACACAAAGGTCGTGGTCATGCAATAAGGAGTGCGCTGATGCATTTCTAAGAGGAGAGGTGACCATTCCTATCATTATTCATGACAAGATGTCTGCATTATGGCAAAAGGGAGCGGGTGGCGGGAAATTAAGAGAAGGAGTACAAGCTAGATATGGAACGAGCTACCATAGATTTTACATGAGGATGCCAAACCAGGTGGGAACTAGTGAATTTGAAATTTGAATTGGCTATAAATCACCGAGGGGCATCCACCAGGTGACCTACACTTCTGGAAATTTTCATTATCTCTGCACAAGGAATAAGACCAAGGGTGGTGATATGGCCAATGGGAAGGCAGGACTCTCTAAGGGCCATGGTGTTGACAGCTGAGGGCATCCTACAGTGTTCAACATCAACAATAGGGGATGTACTGGGGAGACACGAAGCAGAATTGGTCTAGATGTTGTCGCCCTTCTCGGGGGCAGGCCGGAGAGCTACAAAAAAACAGAGAAAAAGTAGAACAATGAAGACCACTACTAGCAATGCAGTTCATATGTCATCTCTGAGGTACCTTCAGGACTGGGATTTTGCAGATAGCAGCAAAGGTCTTGTAAAATTACAACACAAGTTGCAACAGACAGTGCGAAGAACAGATACAAAGGTTGGAAGTGGCTGCAGTGGTACAAGGAGGTCCCATATGCAGCTCCCCCGCTCGAGTTAAAATCCCATGAGGAGGTGTTCTGTGTTAACTGAACAGAGCAGAATGAGCATTATCAGTCGTAAGACTTGGAATAAACAACGAAGCAGGAGCCAAACAAAGCGTTGTAAAAGACAATGAGGAAGCAGTAGGATGTCGAGCGTCACTCAGAGGGAGGTGAATTGCGAAGCCAAGGCAATGCATCGTACCACACCAATGAGTGACTCAGGATCAGTCATGATGATTGTGTTGGGGGACTGTTGGGTAGCGGAGGTCCCGCATAACATTTTTGATTATGATCGCCTAGAAGTTAGGATAAAAATATTTTAAACCTTCGAAATATGTGGAGTGCAAAATGTAAAAATTTGAGTTAAAGGGTTGTCTGCCCAAGAAATAATATATAATAATAGGAAGTAAGTCAGTCCAAAGACCATAGGAAGGTATAAATAGAGCGTGACTCTATGGGGAGAAGGCAGTTATTTTGGGTGTATGATCTTGGATTTGAATTATAATGGGTTTTTGAGGAGAAAAGTCTAAAAGCGTCTGTAAGTCTGAGTCGAGGGTATTGGGGAGGGGATAGAGGCTCTGCAGCTATGTGTGCAAAGGCCTAGAAGAGTCCACAGCTATGTGCACAGACCCCTGCAAGTGAGTGTGTAGGGCGGATCTGGATGTATTGGTGATAAAGTGGAAATAAAGATAAGTTGCTTCTGTAATTCTGTGTAAAATCTGAATTATCATGGATCTGGCTTTTTGTATGGTTAAAATAACTATTTGATCTATGCACATATGCTTATGTTATGAATGTATGTGAATCTGAGTTTATTCTAAGTGTGCAAACTGGTTAAATCTGATAAATGTTTGCTTAAATACCACAATAAGTAGATTGAATACATAAATAGTGCAATAATAAGTAGTAAGGATTATTCTAAGTCCGGATTTGCGTGAAACACGGCAACGTGAAGCTGCAGAATGGTTCACGAACCCTCCAGACCACATCTAGACCTCTCAAGGGTGCAGAAACCTGGTTCCAGCACCCTCCCCTACTACCTCGGGTGAGACATCAGTTCACTCTCCGCGGGTTGTTGCTGAAAGGGTCGGTAGCCGCATGATTTGTTTGGCTAAATAATTTTTTTGAACCGGGGTTAGGCCCATATAAGCCAACACTTAGCGGTATTGTTGTCTTCTAGCACCTTTGCTTTGCTTTTCCATGGAGGGATGTACTTCGGGAGCCAAGTTATAGACTCACCCTCTTCAATGTCCAACTCCTCAAGTCCTTCACGAATCTCTTCCTTATCTAGATCAAGGGGTTCATGTAGCTGTTTTGATTTGTCCATCTTCCCCTTTTGGTGAATCTCAATCGGGTTTTTCGTTAGTGACTTCCTCACCAGAACTGGTTGTGGTTTCTTTTGTTTCTTCTTAGCAACAGAAATCTTAGGCCTAGATTACCTCAATGCCATAGGTACAGAGGGTGTTTCTTCCATTTCTTGTGTGACTTCAGGGGCTACGACTTTAGAACTTGTGGCTTCAGGGGTTGCAGCTTCAAAACTTGTGGCTTCTCTGGGTTTAGTAGCCATGATTATCTCCAAGAAAGCCTTGTGGAATGCTTTGGGCACACTAGCTAACCATGGATGTAAGAAAATATCTTCCCCATTGGACCAGTTCATAGACTTAAAGCATGAAATATCACAAGCAATTTTTAGAGAGAAAAGTGTTCCAATCTAGGGCAACATGCAAGATTTATAGGCGATTTCAAATTCAAATCCAACCTTTCCCTCCAAATTTCTATCGTAAATGCATCTTTGGCAACAGATTTCCAAACATCGGCGACATAAATGCAACCTACCCACTCCTTCTAACAAAAATTTTGCCATGCAATCACGTACACTGCACCCAACAGCTAATTTTTGACCTTTTTGTGCACCAGCATGCCTGACACCATCCTCCATGGTGCATCTCCTCCTCGTGCATTGGATTCTTCCATCACATAGCACCGTTACATTATTTTCCACTTTTTAGGCAATGTAGTTTATAGTCCCGTACTTCCTTGCAACTACCAGGAATACTAAGACTATGTAGTGATCATGTAGTCATTGCGCAGGGACAAGATCCCCTTTATATAATTTCAATCGGCTTCCATTGAATTTACCTGGAAAAAATTCCCCATTCAGCTTTGCGAGTTGAACTGCGCCACCCTCTATAATTTCCTTGATTACATAGGGACCTCGCCGATGCGTTCGAAACTTTCTAGGAAATTTTGTGAATTTTCTATCATAAAGTAACACTAAATAACTCACCTTGAAGGCTTGTAGCTTAATATGACGATCATGTTAGGCCTTCTTGCACTCCTTCTGCACCTGTTGGTGAAATACTGCTAAAAATTGGTCTTCTTCTAATTCCAATAACTACGCAAGGTGTTCTTCCATAGTCTCGTGATCCGCCATATTAGTCAATGTTGTAATCCTCAAGCTCAACACAATATACTTCATAGGCATTACAGCCTCGATCCCATAGACCGATTTGAATGGAGTTTGGCCTATCAACGTTTTAAACGTCATCTTATATGCCCATAGGACTATTGATATGCGTAAATCCCAATCGTTCCTTTTCGCATTGCAGACCTCTGTCAGCACACTCTCCAGGATTTTATTGAATGCTTCAACCATACCATTAGCTTAAGGATGATAGGGTGTACTCTTTTGATGATAAACCTAAAATTCTTTGAGCATCGCGACAATTGTTTCATTTAAGAAATGTGTACCCTTATTGCTCATCATTATCTTAGGACACCCAAACCGAGTTAATACATACTCAAATAAGAACTTCACAGCTATAACAACACTACATTCTTTGACTGGTTGTGCTTCCACCCATCTCGTCAAATACTCAATCGTAGTAATAATGTGTCGTGCACCCATATTCTTCCATGATGGCTGTATTGGACCCATAAATTAATCGCCTATTTTTCAAGCACCCGCAAAGAAATCCATGAGTTTAAGGGCAGTTCGTCCCTCCGCGATGAATCTCCCATCCTCTAAGAAGCATCGCATGCCCTGCAATATGCATTAGAATCCTTATGCATCGTCCACCACCACAATCCTGTGTGTAGAGCCTTCTGCATGGTTGCTCTACCTACACATTGTCCTCCCGCTGCTCCTCCATGTGCTTCGGCGAGGATGCTAGATTGGTCGAACTACGGAACATACTAGTGCATTATTTTGCTAGTGCCCATCTTATACAAATGTCCAACTATTACAAAAAATTCAGTTGCATGGACCACCAATTCCTTTTTCTCCTACGTAGATTATCCTTTTGGGGTTGTGCCAGTAGCTAAAAATTGGATTATATCATCAAAATGATCATTTGCGATACATACAACAAAGAGTTGCGCATCCAACAATACTTCTTCCATACTAGTGGGCTCTTCACCTGTCTCAATTCGGGATAGATGATCTGGTCTTGCATTAAGTCGTATGGGTTTCAAAATTACCTAAAAATCATATTCTTGGAAAAGAAATAACCACCTACAGATCTTCCCCCCAACATAGGCTTGTTGACTAGGTATTTGAGAGCGGAGTGATCTGTGTACATTTTGAAATGCGCACCCAATAGGTAAGGTCAAAATTTCTGCAGCGCGTAGACCATCACCAATCATTCACGCTCTGTAGTTTAGTAATTCTTCTCTTCCTTTGATAATTTCCTACTTGTGAAGGCTATAGGATGATCAAGTTCGCCTTCAGCTAGTTGGTCAATACCACACCCAATGCAATACAAGAGGCATCCACATGAACATGAAACTCTTTCTTCTAGTCTGGGAACACCAAAATGGGCATAGTCACCACATTTTCCTTTAACACATCTATACTATGCTAACACTCTTCATCTTAGTAGAAATTTGCATCCTTCTTCAGTAATTTCTCCATCGGCATAGTTATCTGTGCATAAGCTTTGATAAACTTCTTATAGTAGCCAGTGTGGCCCGGAATTGTGCACAACTACTTTACATTCTTTGGAGTCTCTAAATTGACAATAACAACTATCTTCATAGGGTCCACCATTAATCCTTGTTTACACACCACATGGCCTAGCAAGCTCCCATAAGGCACACAAAAGATACATTTCTTCAAATTCAAGGCAATCTAATATCTACAACAAGCATCCAACATAAGGGGAAAACTTGCAACATGGAACTTTACCAACCCAAAAACAATCCAGTCATCAAAATATACTTCTAAGAATTTATGGATGAATTACTTAAATGTTGCAATTAAAACCCTCGAGAAGATTGTGGGCACATTCTTCAGCCCGAACGACATCACTATGTACTGGAAGCATCCCCACTCCCTCATGGAGGTAGTCTTGTTGCGATCCTCTAGCACGATCTTAATCTGATGGTACCCTGAGAACCCATCAGTGAATGAATAGGCTTCCTGCCCTCCAACATTCTCCAAAACTTCATTTGTAAATGGCGTTGGAAATGGGTCATGAATGCACGCATCATTGAGATTTCTTAGATCTATGTATATCCTAATTTCACCCTGTTGCTTCTTTTCCTAAACAACCATAGGACTCACCCAATCAGACTCTTCTATTGGCTCAGTGATTTCAACCTCTAGCATTTTGTCCAGCTCTTTGTGCACCTTCTCCTTATACTTGGGATTTAGATGGTAGGGTCTCTATTTTACGGGCTTCACATTGGGCTTTAGAGTTATCTTCTTTACACCCAAATCCCCTACTATTCCCTTCAAATCTGAGAACTTGGTAGGAAACAAATCTTGATATTCATGCAATAGTTCCACAACTTTATCAACTGCATCTTCATCCCTATAATCTCCAATCCTTGCAAACTTAGGCTACTCGTCGGATCCAATGTTTACTTTCCTTGTCCTCAGAGGTTCTGTTATATCGGGGTTTGCTGATCTGGGGCCTTTAACCTCGCACTATCCCTCTGTCTCTGGGATGTTGATATTTAGTGGATCCTCTTCTTCTTCTTATACAGTCACATTGTATCATTCCAGTGCATGGTGCAGTTGTGTATTCCAATCCAATTGAACCCATTCTACCAACTCCTCAAGCATCCTGAAGATTGTGGCCTTAGTTTCCTAGAGCTCTTCATTAATGCCCCCAAATCCATCCTCAAAACCAAAAGTTAGAAAAAAAAAATCTTGTAGGATATCCCATTCGGTTGTCCCATGGTGTAGCTCTGTTTCCAATTACCAGATCCTCATAATTGTATATAGGGTATGACAAAAGATATGTACCCATTCCGATTAAGGCTCTTCTCCCCAAGATTTAGTCCATTGCGCCGAGTACTCAAGTGGATCATCCTTTCTGGTGTATTTTTTGGTCATACAGGTATTAGCATACCCAAACCTTAGCTTCATCATTCACTTATACTCTTTCCAATTACCAAAGCTATCCTTATGCATACCCCATCAACAGGAAGGCGCAACATGCAGTGTTAGATCAAGTGCATGGAATTGATGCTATTCTAGCACCTCCCTTTCAAATTTATCCAAAAATAAACTAACATCATCTAAGCCATCATAATGAGGAATATTTCTTACCTCCGTAGATACGCACCGAAGTGATTTTTTCATCATATTACATCATAGCGTTGAAACTTTGTGCAACCTATTTTTCTAGTGCTCAAGTTATTCATTTGAAACTAAGGTATAGGATTTGTCTCTATCCCACTTAATTCACCCGTCTGCAGTGGGATTGATCCAATCTTCATCGCGCATAGTGATCTTCTATATTTTATCCAAATCATCTTCCTCTTCATAGTCATGGACTGGTTCAGTGTAGCGCATTCCTTCAACGGGATCCAGTGGTACAATAATGCGAAGTGCCTTCTTCTCAAAGGTCATCCTTCACTTCTCCAGATTAATTACCATATCCATATTGAAGGCCCAATCAATTCATAGTAGTGCAGGGTAAGGATTGTTGTCATCCACTATTTCAATTACTTCAAAGTCAGCTAGAGCACTTGCTACCTCAATATCGATTGTTACCTTGTATAGGCAACCCATAGGAATGATATTTTGTTAATTGGACAAGCATATCTATATAGGAGGCCATTATAGTGTATGCCTCCCCATCCTTTCCCATGTTTTCTTAGGCAGTACGTTCACATCAGATCCCAAATCCAGGATGATTTGATCCATTTCATATTCTCCAATCTACACGGTCAACCTCATTTCTTGTCCGGTCCGCTTCTTATGCTTACCCAATTTCCTTACAGTGTGTTTTTTGGGAGGAGTCTTAATTTTACATGTACAGTTGTCAATTAGCTCATGGATCCCTTCCACTGCCTTCCTATCCTACAACAACTTCATACATGTGTTTCTGGGAAAACTAGTGTCTATTCAGATCTGCTAGTCCCACTAAGACGGTTAGCTATCTTAGAAACAAACAATTCAAAGTAACTTTTGTTTTCCTTTATGAGAGATATATGAGAGAGAAACAGAGAGCACCAACCTCAGTCTTTCGCTTGGCTCCTTGATTATTTCCTCTCTCCTCTGATAGAGTTTCGCCACTCCTTTTCCACTTGTCCCGCTTCAAAGAACACCTGTAGAGTCAAAGCAGCAAAATTCCATCAAAGCATAGAGATCTATAACCATAAACAATGTAGAATCAAATGTACATTAACCATACAAATGCATACACAAATACAAGATTCAGAAATATACAAGTATATGGAGGAAAACTCAAATAAATTTATTGATAGAAGTAGTAGAAGAGAGGATTACAACCCAGCTGTCTAATCCATCGCCATCCTCCTAGCATGAAAGCCCTCTTAACCTCATGAAAAGCTAGATCACCCAACAATACAATGCTTCACAAAGAAACAAACAACACTTACAAAATACAAAGCTCCAGCCTCTGGATCTCTAGGATGAGGGATCCATATATAGATATTTGCAGAGGTGTGAATTAGCTTTGGGTTTTTTTATTAGTGTCATTCCATTGATAGTTCTTGGTTCCACTTGGAGATTTCATTGATCTCTTACTCATCCCTGGGCGAATTTTGAGAGGCAAGTGTCATATGAGAAGTTTCTAGAAGATTCCTTGATTTTCCACCTAGAAAACTGCCTCTACCATTTGTCTGCTCTTGCTCATCGCACCCTACAGAAGGGATTTTCAGTATGCATCACACCCCTTGTGTGTAACAGGTGAGATGCATCGCACCCTCAGCATGGAGCAGTCTGTATGGTCGAGTTTTGACCAGTTCTGAGCAGTTTTTCAGGGAGAACTCCTGGGAAATGATGTAATCAGTTGACCTTGATCTTTTAGGGTATGAAGCAACACTTTTAGGGGTTTATAAGCCCCTGGTTTATGGACGTATGTGATTGGGGCTGCAGTGCCCAAATATGTCTATAACAGTTGCCCCCTAAAGCATGAGGTCGTAAATCTTCTGATGTCGGGTGAAATTCTTTATCACGAGGATCTGAGGTTTTTTGAACTGGAAGGTGACTTGTAATAAGATACAACACAATACATTATCTTCATAATATTTTCATGATCTAGTTGAGACAGGCATTCCCATGCTCAGCTCTATAAATTTAATTTCATGTACATAGGATAGACAATCGCCTGTGTGGTAGACTGATGATTCTAGTAGAGCAATCATCCCTTAGCTTGGATGATTATCTGTGCAGCTATGGAGTACATTTGATGTCTTTATTTTCCTGAATATATCACAACTCCGATGGATGAAACTAGATCCGGGGTCTTCAAACTCTTTCAATCTTCATCCGAAGTACAAGTTGATCCATGTTAAAAGATGTTCTGATGTTGAACATGGAAAGACATTGCTTGATTACCAGCCAATGATGTAAGTTGTTAACAGGTGTGAGAGGAATCACCGATAATGATAATGACCCTCAAGGTACTACAGTACAATTTACGTGGTACGAATACATAAGTCGATGTCAAACACCATGCAAAATCTTTTGGTCGAAGGCCATTGATGTAAACCTGTCGTCGGAAGTGAGAAACTTACCATTGAGGCATGCAAGCTTCAAAGTACTAAGGGTCATAGGAGGGCCTTAATGAATCCCACATCTATGACATGAAATGGAGCAAATGATTTTGTGGAGGTGAAAATGATATGATGATAGAAGGTTCAGGGTGGTGGTCATGAAAGAATGGAGCGTGAAGGTATTGCAATGGATGAGGCGTTAGCTAGGTTGGTGAATTCTCTGAGCGACTTCTCTTGAACATATCGGTGACACTATGATGGATTGGTAGTGTTAACTCCATGGATGGTACGGAGGACCAATGGTGATGGTGAACGGAATAACCCAACCTGACTCAATCATGGTGATGGAGTGAAAGTGTCATGTTCAAGAGCGACCTGCTACCAATGAAGTTCTTCAAGTTTTCTTCCCTGTTTCCCTAGCCATTGCTGACTAGTACCTCTTTATTTTTGTCAAGCTTGAGGAGGATAACATATGCTTGTTATATAATTTTCCCTTCGGGCAAACCTGTCGCTATATTTTAGCAAGCCTAGCAACAGTGAAACTCGCTCTTGTCCGGATGGACAAGTTTGTCGCTATTGTTTTAACAAGTTTAACGACAAAGATAACTTGGTCCTTTTCATGTTTAGAGAGTTTGAAAAGGGATGAAAATGAAAATCTAGTAGTTCTTTTTCGTATCATAATCTCTTGAGTCTGAAAAAGATTAAAATAATACAAAAGGGATGACTTTTCCGATCACTTTAGCAAGCCGAAAAAGACAAGCACTCGATCTTTTTGTGGGATGATCCCTCAGGTTCAAAAAGATTAAAATACAAGAGGGATGGCACTTCCAATCACTTTAATGAGCTGGAGAGGCCAATTGCTCGACAATATTTTCATATTTAGCGAGTCCGAAAAGAGTTTAAAGTAGACTCGTTTTTTCAAAACACTTTAACGAGCTGGAATGCTCAACAATCTTTTCATATCTAACGAGTCTAAAAAGGGTTTAAAGGAGACTCGTTTTTTAGGAAAGAGTGGTGTTATCGGGTAGAAACTTGTTCTAGGTAAGTTTGGAACTTCTCAAAACATGGCAGTGTGAAGAGGGTGGCTAACAGAATCAATCGTCACAACTATTCCTCAAAAGGGTAAACAATCAAGTGGAAGCGTATGATCGGCCAAACAGATGGAGGTGATGGAAAGAACACAACCAAGGTTCAAAGGCTGATAGCCATGTGATCACAAAGGTTATTTATCGAGGGTGGATTCATTTTTTAATGAGCTTGAATCTTTAGAAACTATGTTCAGTGGCGGGTTTATTTTTTAACGAGCTTTAACCCTGCGGTAACATTGCTCGTTGCTAGGTTTATTTTTTAATAAGCTCGAACTTTGTGGAAACATTGCTCACCTTTGGTTTCATGTTTACACAAGCTTAAAATGAAAAGACTATGCTTGTTATAAGTTCGCATGCCCCCAGCATAATGACGCAAATCGAGGTGCATGCCCCCCAAGCTTCAGTTCATTCAACGCGGTGGTTGGAATGAAGGTTTACCTTCGAGATCTTTGAAAGACTCGACTTGGATTTTACGAGATCGTAATCAAAGACAAGATTTGGAAAGGGAGTTGTTTCATTTTTTAATGAGGTTGACAAAGTAAAAGAACTATCCTCATATTACAATATTTGATAGAAAATAAAAAACTGAAGGATGATTAAGGTCACTTGAATAATCTTCATTGTTATCTTGAAGGTGGGAATGATGGTGGTAATCTTCCCATGGCGTCTCTCCTATCATCATCGACTGAATGATTCCTTCATTTGTAGAATGTATACGAGACCAAGGATTGGAAGAGGTACCATACTTTAGAGACCTGTCTATCCAAACACTCGGTGAGTGTTGATTTGGGTTTGCCGCCCAAACCCAGAAAATTTATTGCTACAAAATTTCTATGGGGATTGGGGGTAACACCTAGCAGTGATCCATGTTAAAAAAATGTTTAGAAATCTTCTTAATCTTTGCTGATGTAGAAGATATAATATTACAGGTTTCCACCGTGGCCACTTCCGCCAGATTACTTGGAGGCAGGAGGTCAAAAGTACCCATTAAGGTAGGGTCTTTTAGGAGGCCTACTCTAACATATTGACGTGATTGGGAGATTCCATGGATCATTCGGATGCTTCCTGTAACTTGTGAACTGTTGGGGAGAAAGGTTAGTTGGTCAACGATTGTAATTCCGCCTTGGAAAGGAAATGCAATCTTTCTAAAATATGTTGACACAACAGCAGCCATAGCATAAATCCAAGGCCTTCCTAGTAGCATATTGTAATCGAGGTTTCCATCGATAAATTCGACTTCAATTTCTACTGTCTTGCCCCCCAGTTCAACTTGCAAGTTACTTAATATCCCATATGGCATGTATGTTCTTCCATCGAATGCTTTCAATGTCGTTGATGATCGTGACAAGGGTGGTGATCCTAAAGTTTTCCAGCAGCTCATTAACATTATGCACGTAGATGCACCCTCATCAATGATCGTTCGATGAACAGTTTCGTTGAGAGATTTTACCTGTATAAGGAAAGCGAGTTGGGCCGGTAACTGAGGTTCATATCCTTTGTGATTAAAGGCCACAATATTGGAATCCGTTGGGTCAATCCCACCTATTGCTGATAATAAAGCTTGCTTTTGGGAGGGGCAATTCTGTAGTACTTCAAATGTCGACATAGTGGATGGCGACTGGGCCAGATCCTCTACTATATTATAATTCTGTCCTGCTCGAGCACGAGGATTAAAGGTCGATTGATGTACTACTCCCTTTGGTGGCTTTATTGTTAGTTCAGGAATGATGGGTGGCACAACTTTTAAATAAGTTGTTGTCGAACTACTAGGTTGATCAGTAGCCTTGTTGTTGTTCGAAATCTGTGGATTCCCATAATCTTTGTTCCTCGTTGATATCAAAGCATCATTTTTTTTCTTCGACACGGATAACATAAGCACTTGGGATGGGGAAGCATTATCGATAGCAACCAGATTGGTTTATGTGTTTGGAAACGAATCAATCAACACTGTCGAGGTGCTCGAAGATTTTAAAAATTTCTTGACCAAAGCTCGATGTGAACAATCTTTCATCTAATGTTTAACATTAGATATTAAACATGGATAATGAGGTTTCTGTTTCCCAGCAAGGTTCTCAGAAGATTTTTTCAGGAGTCGAATCTTCCTGTTTCTTCTTTTTGTTTTTTCCTTTCTTCTTCCCCCTGGTTGCTTCAATTCTTTGCCTTTGTCAGATCACACGGCATTAACCCCCAAGGCAGGAAGTTTGTTATTTGCTTTTTTATTGGAAAATGCAAGGGCTTTACCAGTTTGAACCTTTGTAGTTTGCATACTTGAGGTACCAATCACGCCATTACCGACATGAGAGTCCCTATTTGATTTAGGAGGGGGAGGAACGAAAAATTCCGGTTTAGGAGCGTCAGGAATTTTGTCATAGAGCGCGCTAGATAGAGTATAAATCAAGTCCACATATTATGCACGAGCAATAACTTTCTCTTCAGTGAAAACTCCCCCTTTTGCCACACCTTCTGTAATAGAAGGTAATAATGACTTAATAAACCACTTAGCTAGAAGCTGATCAGGAGCATAGGTCTTTACCATTCGACGACGTCATCAACACTCATGAATATGATCAGATATGTGAGTGGTGGTTGTTTGCTTGAAATTGGTAAGGATTTCTGTTCCTGTTTCATACCTTATGGGTAGTTGAAAGTGGGTTAAAGAGGTAATGGCAAGGGTGCTGAAGTTATCAAATGATGCTCTAGGCAATTTGATGTACCATTTCACTGTCGGACCAGTTAACGTTCACTGAAAAAGGTGAAGCCTAATCAAATCATCATTGAGGGTGTTGGATGAACACCAGAAATGAAATGTCATTACGTGATTCGATGGATATTCACCCAGATTTCCATTGAATTTAGGAATATCTGATGGATGTTTATGAGGAATCGCTGTCCACCAAGGGGTGTAAGCAATTGGATAATTTGTTAGCCGATTCAGATCTGGTAATTCTAAAGTTGCTACGAAAGGTAACTGTTGATTCAAGTTTGGCAAAGCATACCCAGGATAAGATGGGATTACCTTAGCAGTGGGTCTTTGCATACCAGCATAATGTATTTGAGGCTGGTAACTTTGATAAGGTTGATGGGCATAACCATTATAATATGATTGTTGGTAACTATTTTGAATATGTAGCTGCCCATTACCTGCAAAGTTTTTTTTCTCAAGTCCTCGGTAAGATTGCTGGAATTTCAGTTGTTGATATTGCACCAGCCATGGCTGTGAGACCATTTTTTGTTTTCCAATACTGGATGTTTGACCAAGATGAGGGGTGATAGTACCCGTTTGAGCTTGAGTCACTTCCGTTAAGGAGCCACTAATCTACGGTTGTGATTGAGTCGTGGATACAAGAGGCTATTGTATTACGACCTGAGAGACTTGAGGTTGACATACAATAGGCAACGCTTGTACTTGTGACACCGTCACAATAGCTGGTGTAGTGGGAATGTTCGACACAAGTTGATTTTGTTGCATTGAATATACAACTCTTGGCTGTTGAGGTAGTATTGGTATCCAACCACTGGATATAATTCCAGCTTGTCCCAAATTTTGTTGTGAACCCTCATATGGTTGTTCTCTTAGAGGGAACAATGAAAAGGCATACTACCCCCCATATGGTGGCAATCTAGTGTTCAAAGGGTAAATTGGTCTTTGGAAACTGGACTGCCCAAATTGATACTGATGTGAAGGATCAATTTGCTGAGTCTCAACATAAGAAACTCCAGATAAGATTCCGGATGAACAAATAGGAACATACCATGCTGTCGAAACAGTCCCTGGGTGGACTCCATCTAGCGATTGAGAACTGGTTGGGACATATGGTATACCAGCGAACATTGTCAGAGTAGCAGCAACAGGTTCTGCTACTGCTGTATCAGATGACACAATCTCAGATGTCGATGTTTGTTCAGACATATTGAGTCTATCCAAAAGATTTCTTAGCGATTTGACATGAACTTGAAATGAAGGGTGATCAAAAGAGCTAACTTATGTAGTAGAAGGATATAGGTGGATCCCAGTTCCAAAATGCAATGGGGTACTAGATGGAATATCCTCCACAATCTCTTCTATAGCAATCAGTCCAGGTGGAAGAGGTAGACCGTCAGGTGTGTAAAATATTTCTGGTGCCGAAGAAGGTATAGACTCTGCAGCAACAGATGTTGGAGGGGTGACACCTTCCGAATCAGCCCTAGATGGAGTTGGTTCAGGAATAGAAGTGTTTACCGTTACACTAGGATTAGTTCTAATGTCCTCTTGTAACTGCGAAACTTCTTCTATAGAGGCAGGGGTACCAAAAATAATTGGAGTAACTGGAGTCTCTGATGATGTTGAAACACACGTTTCAAATAAACCAGGATATTTTGACCCAGTTAAACGAGATCGCTTGGCCCGGAATGGTTTCATTTCCAGAGTCAAAGATGGTTGACTCGTTAGTCTCCACGAACGACGTGGTTTTAATTGACTTTCTTCCATGATTGCGGATTATTTGATCAACTCAAAATTAAAAGGGGAAAAAGTTTTTCCGAATTAAATGAATTTTATGACGCTTTGACACAACTTGCTTTTTCAATTTTTAAGAGTAAAAAAAAAGCTAAAGGTGACTCTAGTCGCCTTCAATTTTTAATGAGCCTAAAGTGACAAGTGCTCAGATGGACCTTTTCTTTTAAGGAGTCGAAAAGGAACAAAAGTGACTATTCTGGAAATCTAGACAGAGGGATTACCAAACCAATTACAAAACTACAATATACACTCCGGTGGTAAATTATAGAGAAATTACCAAGGACTTTACGTATGGCAGTCAATCTTCCTGAATGTTGTGTTTAGTGCATTACGATTGATAGGGCAGCAGACACGGCTTCCTAAGGAAAAAGGATATCAACCTATTGTGGTCTCCTAATATATACTTGACGGTATGTGGGAGCACATGTCCGTACTAGCACTTGTCATATCAAAGAGGAGGAATCACCAAACCTACAATGAAAATGATAGTTACTAGTCTTTATGAAACCGGAATATGTCTCTAGCCTAGACTTCTAAATGTTGTGCATTAGGTTCCAAAGTGTTTTTATGTTCATTGAGGTTTATTTTACAGTTGATCTTTCTTAAGAAGTTTTCCTTTCAAGGTTCACTGCGTGTTGTAGATGTATAATTCCTAAATATGCAATCTAAATGATAAACAATCATTTATTTTCTTTTAGCAATGAAAATCCTAGCTACTAAGGAAAGAAGAGTAAAATTCTTTCAACAGAGAGCAGAGAGCACACAGTAAATGCACTTTTCCTAAATCAATTTTCGCATGTAGTTTAAATGCAAATGCACATGCACGTATTTGTTTTTTTTTTCCTTAATGTGAGAATGACAAAAGGAAAACTAAATACAAATCTAAACTACTTTTCCTCAAAGTGACACTTTAGCAAATTCTTTTCAAAAATGAAAGGAAGACTAAGACGACACTTTCACTTTTGAATTGAAAATTGCTTTCGACACTTCAAAGAATTGACAATTCAAATCAAATACAATGGAAAAAGTACAATCGAATATCTAAAAGAGGAAGACTTTACGACACTCTTTTACTTGATTGAAAATGATAGTTGCGACACTTTCGAATCAAAAGACGACAGTTTGATTAAGCTACTTTTTCCAAAGGATGACTGTAAATGACAAAAAATACATAAAAAAACATTTACAATTCCTTATCAATGGAGGTTGAATAATGTAAAGGAAGAAGGTTTCAATAGTGATATACTGATCATAGGCTGAAAAACTACTGAATAGAGTTGAAAATAATGAAGAAAAAACGAAAATCTGGAGAGAAAAATAGTCTCATTCAATCATCGCACCTATCCTTAAGGGAAACAGGGATGCATCTCTCCTACAGCACACGGGAGGTGCAATGCATCCAGATTGCCAATGAGAGAGAGTGTGATTGTCCAGGGACGAGACTGAGCTTGGTTTTCACCCACAGTTTGAAGCTAAGTTCAGGGATTTAGGCCTTTCTTATGATAGGCAGTGAACACAAAGTATAGAGGTATGATCTAATGAGGTTATTGAGCTACCACTAGGGCACTTAGGATGTTTGCAAGTCAGATGTTCAGTTCATAAACCAACCCAGAGATTGACTAAAGCAGTGTTGATCTACTTTGCAGTTGCATAGCAAAAGCAGTTCGAAGGCTAGCTGACTTAAATTTAGGCTCCGTCTGTAGTTTATAAAGCAAACAACAGTAACAAAAAAACAAACTATTTTCTCCCCAGTGGAGTCACCATTTTGTTTCCGGGAAAACTAGTGTCTATTCAGTTCTACTAGTCCCACTAAGACGGGTATTTATCTTAGAAACAAACAATTCAAAGTAGCTTGTGTTTTCCTTTATGAGAGATAGATGAGAGAGAAACAGAGAGCACCAACCTCAGTCTTTCGCTTGGCTCGTTTCTTGCTTCCTCTCTCCTCTGATAGAGTTTCGCCACTCCTTTTCCACTTGTTCCACTTCAAAGAACACCTGTAGAGTCAAAGCAGCAAAATATCATCAAAGCATAGAGATCTATAACCATAAACAATGTAGAATCAGATGTACATTAACCATACAAATGCATACACAAATACAAGATTCAGAAATATACAAGTATATGGAGGAAAAATCAAATAGCTTTCTTGATACAAGTAGTAGAAGAGAGGACTGCAACCAAGCTGTCTGATCTAGCGCCATCCTCCCAGCATGAAAGCTCTCTTCACCTCATGAAAAGCTAGATCACCCAACAATACAATGCTTCACAGAGAAACCAACAGCACTTCCTTACAAAATACAAAACTCCAACCTCTGGATCTCTAGGATGAGGGATCCATATATAGATATTTGTAGAGGCGTGAGTCAACTCTGGGTTTTTTTATTAGTGTCATTCCACTGATAGTTTTTGGTTCCAATTGGAGATTTCATTGATCTCTTACTCATCCCTGGGCGAATTCTGAGAGGCAAGTGTCATATGAGAAGTTTCTAGAAGATTCCTTGATTTTCCACCTGGAAAACTGCCTCTGCCATTTGTCTGCTCTCACTCATTACACCCTATAGAAGGGCTTTTCAGTATGCATCGCACCCCTTGTGTATAACAGGTGAGATGCATCGCACCCTCAGCATGGAGCAGTCTGTATGGTCCAGTTTTGACCAGTTTTGAGCAGTTTTTCAGAGAGAACTTTTGGGAAATGATGTAATCAGTTGACCTTAATCTTTTAGGGTATGAAACAACACTTTTAGGGGTTTAGAAGCCCTTGGTTTATGGACATATGTGATCCAGGTGGATATTGGTGGCCACCCGCTAATTCCACGTGGATCCCCTCTAGTGCTTCTTTCAGTTCTTTCAGTTTCCTTAATTATAGCACAATTTACTATTTTTAGTAGTTTTTCGAAGCGGTCCTAAATTTTCCGGAGCCGTTTTGAGGCCCTTAAACAACGTTTTTTTGGAAATCTATCGCCAACGAGTTTTTTGTTCTAAAAATCGTCCTTTCTGTTCATAGTCCTTGGAGATATCTTTTCCAACGGGCTTATCATGCACGTTCAAACGGAGAGATAAGACGACCAATTCGCGACCTCGGGAAGTTGACTGTAACCAAACTTACCCAAAAACGGGCCCACAATTTTGGCCATTTCATCTTCCCGGTTAGGTTTTGGAAGGGTGGAGAAGGGTTTTCCATTGTTTCTCAACAATAAATAGGCCTTCGAGCCTCATTGTAACACAGTTCAGAGGCATGTAGCCACACATCTCTTCTCAGAGATAAGCTGCCATCGCCCTAGATGGTTTATTTCCATTTATGGTTATAAGCATATTTCAGTATTTTCCATTAATGAAATGAAGTATTATTTCCGTTGCATCTTTTTGTATATGGTTATCTCTGTAATCTATTGCGTTCCTGCTTAAGTCTGGATCAGTGGTATCAGAGCGGTCTGTTTTTTCTCTGTTTTTCTTTGCATGTCCCCAACGAGGTCGAGATATAAGGAGTTAGGGCTTGAGCTGGTTGAACCTTTGCAAGACCAGCCTCGCAAATCCCGACGGCCTCCCATGGTGGATGAGAAGAAAGATGAGGGAGTAGGAGATCCTATCAAAATCTTTGCTCGAAGAAGCCCTCGAGCGGACAACGGAACGCGATGATGGAACAACTGTTGCCCAAACCCTTTCAACGGCTACCCACAAGTGACGCATCACTCCAACAGCTACTCTGGAAACGCCACGCCCTTTAAGGTACAAGTTAATTTTGAAATCCCCATATTCGAGGGTCAGATAGACGCAAATGCTGTAGATAAGTGGTTAAATCTGCTAGAGGGTTATTTTTCTGTTCATGAATTTTCGAGTCGGGAAAAGATTGTTTTTGCTCTTCTCAAAGCAGCCCCCCACGTCAAGGACTGGTGGGAACCTACTGCGAGCAGAAGGATGAAACTACAGGCTCGCTATTTTCAGCCGCACCCACCTGGAATTCATTCCGGGAGGCCATTAAGGAGCAATACTACCCTGTTGGAAGC
>APFE030080020.1:136008-138508 GCA_000404065.3 Pinus taeda
GATCCAGGTGGATATTGGTGGCCACCCGCTAATTCCATGTGGATCCCCTCTAGTGCTTCTTTCAGTTCTTTTAGTTTCCTTAATTATAGCATAGTTTACTATTTTTAGCAGTTTTTAGGGTCCTAAATTTCCGGAGCCGTTTTGAGGCCCTAAACGACGTTTTTTGGGAAATCTACCACCAGCCATTTTTCTATCTTAACATTTTCTTTTCCATCATAGTCCTCGGAGATATCTTTCCAATGGGCTATCATGCACGTCAAACGGAGATAAGACGACCAATTCGCGACCCCGGGAAGTTGATGTACCAACTTACCCAAAAACGTGGCCCACAATTTGGTGTTTCATCTTCCCGGGTTAGGTTTTCGAATGTGAAGGGTTTTTCCATTGTTTCTCAACAATAAATAGGCCTTCGAGCCTCATTGTAACATAGTTCAGAGGCATGTAGCCCCACATCTCTTCTCAGAGATAAGCTGCCATCGCCCTAGTTGGTTTATTTCCATTTCTGGTTGTAAGCATATTTTAGTATTTTCCATTAATGAAATGAAGTATTATTTCCGCTGCATCTTTGTGTATATGGTTATCTCTGTAATCTATTGTGTTCCTGCTTAAATTCGGATCAATATGTGATTGGGGTTGCAGTGCCCAAATATGTCTATAACAACGTGTTTTCAGAGAAGTAGCCAATAGGGATGGATTCACGTCCCGTGCTTCCTTGTTTCCAACTGGTTTGTCATGACTTCTTGATGTATAAACCTCAAGAAATTTATTTTTGGCCTCCATAAAAGTTTCTTTAGCCCTGTTGAGGTCAAAGCCAACCTCCGTTCCAGTGGCCTTGTGTACCCATCCTTCAGTTTCTCACTGCTTTCCTTTATCTTCTCCTATCGAAATACCAATTCGCGTCACAATAATTATGTTATGGTCCTCTTCGTGAGGCTCCACCCTCATCATTTGTATGTTTTGCATAGGTTGCTGCATAATTTTCTCCTAGATATTGGCTATCAATACTGGGCAATCTTCTATCACATGATCAAATTGTCTGCAATACTGTCAGGATGGATGCATGGGGTTCTGACAATCGCGCACAAATTGTCCTACTTCACCACAATTATAATAAATGATTTTTCCACGACCTCTGCCAGCCCCTCCTCCTCTTCCTATTCCATGGCCTTGGAATCCTCCACGCATTGCACCTGTGCACTGATCCTGAGGCTGATTTTAAACCTACATCAGATACATAGGGTTCCGCTCCATCATCAATTTGTAGCTTCAGTAGTTTCACTCATCATGCTCAACCGATTTACAGAAGGTACAAAAAAACTATTATGGAGTCTGTACAAAATTTTGCAAGAGGTGGAAATGGTCAGTCGTGTGCTTCCTAGCTATTCAGTAGATAACACACCATATGGTACTCCTGTGCTTAATCTGAAAATGTTCTCGGGATTCAAAGGTACAATATCACCTTCAATCAAAGTAATTCTGATAAACAGGGCAGTGATCCTTATCATTTCCCTTGTCTTTACATTTTATGCACAAAACTTTAGCACGCACCTCTGGCTAAGCTTCATTTCCCATCTTCAAGCTCCGCAAATCCATGTGTAGGCTTTCCATCTGTGACTAAATCTATTGTACTCCAATGTTCGTATCTTGCACTGATGAGGCTTCCAACCTCATTGCGATCTCCACAACCTCTCCTTGTGTTCCTTTCTTTTGTTGCGATAATGGAAATCTTAGATGGCAAAGGAGAGATGAAATGTACCAGCCCCTATGCTGAGAATCCGTGATAGACATATTAGCCTACTAGATCAAGCACTTTAACCTCTGATCGAAGTCCCACATGGACTCATTTACCCTTTACTGTATTTCCTTAAAGTCTATCAGAGATTTCACCTGAGTCTTAAGCTTCTTAAACTCACTATTCAACACCTCTTGAGTCTCTACCATCGTCGCGCTAGATCTATCTATACAAAACTTGATGTACCACCTCAATACTTTATCCTGTATCGTTGTGACTAGTTGGACTTTCTTCATATTATCATATATAATCTACTGCATTGTCCATACAACATCCACAATGAACCAAAATTATTTGGGGTATTCGCTTCCCACGCATTTTAATATTGGCATCTTCATTGCGTTTTCCTTGTTGAATGGTTGATGCAGAGGTGGAGGTGGAGGTGGAGTGGATGGATGAGGTATCCCCACAATACCCTGAATCACCAAGGGTACCATGCTTTGTAGTGTACTTAGAATAGTTCTTTCTTCGTCGCTAGAAGAAGATCCTAACAATGGACTATATTCCAAGCTTGATTCTCCATTTATTCTGAAGGGTTTTCCACTTCACGTAGTTCTAAACATCAATGTAATGGGATAACCTATTTCTCGCACAATAACATCTTAATCCAGGTTTTCAGAGATTTTAAGTAATTACCTATTGGTCCCTTGAAGAACCTATCCTTTGATTCACTATAGCTTATGGTTGTATTGATCGTGAGCTCACTGA
>APFE030080020.1:141008-159260 GCA_000404065.3 Pinus taeda
ATAAATGGTGGCATTGAATGGCCTTCCATACTTAGAATTAGTTCCATGGAGGAAGGGATGAGAGGATAGGATGCATCTTAACTTATTCCTCACCCATTTTTGAGCTCATAGGAGTTGATAAGTGAGGGAACCTTCTAGATGACTCCAAAAGATAAGAATATTCCCCAAGGCCTATGTGAATTTCACTCAAACTTGCCTAGTGTAGGTGAAAGGAAGCCTAAGTGCTCTATAGAGCACCCTGGCATGGACATAATTACTCTGCAGCACACCCTTACATGGGCCTACCTGCACTGGTCCCTCTAGAGGTTGTTTTTGGATGTCTTCATGTCATGAAACTATTTGGGAAGGAGGCATTCAAAGGGGTGACTTGTCTAGGGCATGTAGCAACTGAAATTAGGGTTTGATGAGCCTTAAAACACTAATCTGGATGATGGTATTGATGTGCCTAAATGGATCTATAATAGCTGCCCCCTAAAGCATGAAGTTAGAAAAATCCCAATGTCAAATGAAATGCTTTACGATGTGATGACGAGGTATCGAAGTGGAAGGTGACGTACATCAATTATAATACATATATAATGATATTTGATGGTCTTCTATCTCATTCAATCGTTTGTTCAAGTACAAGTCTAACCATGTGAATATGTGATCTGAGTTGAAAATGGGAAGAAACCATTTGATTAGCAACCAATGATGTAAGTTGTTAACATATGCGAGAGAAATCATCGATCATGATAATGATCCTCAAGGTACTGTAGTACATTCTGCATGATGTGAATGGATGATTTTATGTTGAACACCATACAAAGTCTTTCGTTCGAAGGCCATTGATGTCAACCTATCACCGGAAGCGAGAAACCTGCCATTAATGTATGCAAGCCTCAAGGTACTAGAAGGGTATTTTTGAGTAAACTTCTTGGATAATGTACTGATGTCGACAATAAGTGAGTCATCGCAGGAGGGCCTTGATGTATCCCACATCAATGAAATGAAACGAGTGTAGTGATTTTAGAGATGGAACTTGACCGACGACACAAGGTTTAGGAATGACAGTCATGAAAATGAAGGTTTATGGTATTGCAAAGGATGAATTTTGACTGAATGACTTCTCTTGAACATGTTGGCAACACTAAAATGTATTGGTAGCATTGACGCAAAACAAAGTAATGGATGGTATGATAGACCAACGGTATGATAACCATCAAGCTAATAACCTAACGCAAATAGTCATGGTGATGGAGTGAAAGTGTCATGTTCAAGAGCAACCTGCTACCATAAAGTGGTTTCCCCTTTTTCCCATTTTCCCCAGTCATTTCTGACCGGTACCTCTTTATTTTTATCAAGCTTGAGGAGGATAACATATGCTTGTCGTATAATTCCACCCTTCGGGTAAATCCATCGCTATTTGGTGTTTTAACGAGTCTAGCGAAGGTGAAACTCAGTCTTGTCTAGATGGACAAGTTTATCACTATTTGATATTTTAACGAGTTTAATAACAAAGATAACTTGGTACTTTTCATGTTTAAAGAGTTTGAAAAGGGACAAAAAGAAAACTCCATAAGTTATTTTTTGTAAATTAATCTCTCAAGCCCGAAAAAAGCGTAAAACAGTACAAGAGAAATGTCGTTTCCAATCCATTAATGAGCTACAAGGGACAAGTGCTCAGCAATATTTTCATGTTTAGAGAGTCTGAAAAGAGATTAAAGAGGATTCCAAGGGGGTTCCTTTTTCATTTTTAACAGAGCTCGGAAAAGAGATAAAAGTGTGCTCTGTGGTCAAAGGTACAATTTACAATTGAGCACGTCGAATTCTATAAGTCAGTTGCAAAACCTGCTCAAAACACCACCAAATGGATTAAAAATGCCTATTTCATAGGCAAAAATAGGCAAATATAATGTTTACTCGATTAATGAACATGAAATAAACATAAAACAAGGTTTTACCATGATATTTTTACCATTTGGAACTTACCATTCAGTTTTGTGCTTTGAGCTAGTTTTTACCTCAAACTTCATCAGTAGATTGCGAGAGATTCTATGGACCATTTCTCAAACCATCTAGACCAGTTAGGAGCTTAACCTCTCTTCTTTATTTTCAGGTCATTCTTTTTCATTCCATGCAAGTTTTATGGTTTTTTGTGGCCCCTGGGGTTTCATTTATTCGCCCTGGGATCAGTGTAGGTTTTCACATCAAAAAATGCACTGAAGAGCACCTAGATAGAAGGTTGCATGCTCTGTGGTGCACTATCTCTATGCCTGGGCTACACTATACGAGTTTCCCAAGTTTAATTTAGTTGTTTGCTCCAAAATTTGTCTTGTTTTTTACATGGAAAGGATCCTAACTAAGCTTATGATTGTGTTTCAGGCTTTCATTGGATCAGAATGTCAATTACATGGTGAGAAAGAGAGAATGAAGAATAAGACATGGTTGCCATAAAAAATCAGGGTACATTTGAGGCTCTCAAAAACTATGGGTTACTCAAATACTTCAAGTTGTTTGGAATGATGCAACAAATAGAACTACTGTAGTTCCTTGTTCATGCATGGGATCCAACAGATCATATTTTCACAATAGGGACAAGATGGTCCCTATTACTATTGATGACATTTACTTTCTTACCAGACTGTCGAGGTAAGGTGCCCCCATCTCACTTTTCGGATTTGCTTGTGGAGGTGAATCGGTGAGAGATTATATTAGACAATTTTGTCTGCCAGGTACACAGCCTAGCAAGGACGGGAAAATAAACATCATGGATGTAGGTGACACTACATCTGGCAAATAGATCATATATGCAGTATGCACTGGAGTGTCTAGAGCCAAAAGTTTTTAACTGGTGCAAGGCTATGCTTTCTTCACTAAAAGAACAACTAACCAAGGTAAAAAGTGGTAAGACCTAGAATTTCTATTATGGTTCGATCTTAATTGCTTTTACCTTAGAGAGAATCCCATTGATGTAACCACAACATGTATCACTGGGTGTAGCTGGTCCTAGAGATCCACGTATGCAACAGTGGGTCAAATTGATGGCTCGACACGCAGGTCAGTCAACAATCATTTTTTCCACTACATTTTTCAGTTGGCTCGAGCGACAACACCTTGTCATCGAGGAGCATCCATACTTAGGGATGGATTTCCATGGATCCAAATTTGATTCTACCAGTTGAAGCACAATGGGGTGCTATGGGTAAATTGTTTGACCAAAAGTGTTTTTTGATTTTTCAAGTTTCTACATGTTTTTTGTGTTATTAATGTTTCCAAGATTAAACTAAAATCATTCTTATGTATGCATATGTGGGTACTATTTGACCTGTGGGACACCAACAGGGTGCAGGTGGGCTAGCAAAAAGAAATACTGGTAGAGTAGTTATCTAGGACTTGGATTTGGCCGAGACCTTAGTAGAGTTGTAGGATCACATAGAGGGATTAACCCTTGGTATTCCAGATGTATGGATCAAGGAGTTACCTATGATGTTGTAGCATCGCACTATTGGTGTTCCTAACCACTGGGCGAGGCTTTTGTGCATGATAGCACAGGCTGTGACTTGTTATCATGAGCACCACTACATCTACTTAGGATGTTTTGCATGCATTTTGAGTTTTTTGGGTCAAATGACCAAACATGTCTTGGACACAGATTTTGTAAAAACTTTTAAAACACCTGTCTATTTTACTTTCAGAGTTTTCTATGGCTAAATGCAATCCTATTCAACTGAAGATGTGAATTGAAAATATTACTTTTACATGTGTCGCAAATGTCTATTTAACACATAATTCGCTAGAGAACGTTAATGTGTTAAGATTTTTGGAAATATGTTGATATTGAATGTGTTCAAAATGCCTTTCCAAAATACGAACTCTAAGTGTTGGGTAGCAGAGACCTCGCTTAATGGTTTTGGGGCTCAAAGCCCACAATTTTGGGTAAAGGTATGGTAAAGACTCCACGAGATGCGTGGAACATGACGAATAATGAGTCAAGTCAAAGGGTTGTCCACCAAAAAATAATGTAAAATAAGTCGTCCTTCGCATGGTCTGCAGACCATGGAAATGTATAAATAGAGCAAGGCTCTAGGATTAGAAGTCAGTTTTTGGGTATGTATTTTTGATCTCAAATGTAATGGGTTTATGAAGAAAGAAGTCTTGAAATGCCTGTAAGTTCGAGTCAAGGGTGTTGGTGAGTAGATAGAGACTCTGCAACTATGTGCGTAGAGGCCTGCTAGAGTCTGCAGCTGCGTGCACAGACCCATGCAGCTGAGTGCGCAGGGCAGATTTGGTTATATTGGCGAAAGCGTTGAATAAAGATAAGTTGGTTCTAAAATACTGTGTTGATTCTAAAATATTGTGGATATGGTTAATTTATGGTTTATATATCTATTTGATCTGTGCGCTTATGCTTATGTTCTAATTTTATGCAAATCTATAAAATTTACGGTGCACACACTGGTTTGCTTAAAGACTGTAAGAAGTAGATCTGATCAGTAACAAACTTAGTAATAATAAGTATTAAGGATTTGCCTTGTTCTGGATCTATGTGGAAGCAGAGTGGTGTGAGGCCACAGAACAGTGCGTGACCCCTCCAAACCACATCAGGACATCCCAAGGTGTAGAAACTTGGCTCCAACACCCTCCCCTGCTACCTCAGGTGAGAGCTTAGTCCGCACTTCATGGGTTGTTGCCGAAAGGGTTGGTAGCTATGGGATTTGTTTGGCTAATAACTCTTCCGAACCTGGGTTAGGGCCCAATAAGCCAACAAATGGCTACATTGTTGGGATATTGATAGACGTAAACATTCAACAATGGATCACCTAGAAACCTCATTTTTCCAACGTAATATATGACAATGTGAAGCACATCGCCGAGTTTAAAGCAGACATGCACTTTGTCTAGTTCCAGGTGTGTAAGGTCCACAACTAGACATGGACCACACTTCCTTTCATTGCCATTAATGAAGCTATCGATGCGGTATTGGATACCTGGCCACCAGAATGGTGTGAACCAGATGCGGTGGGGCGTGATGAGGCCGCTATCCAAACACAGAAGGTTGAAGCTAAGCACACAACACAACACAAGCGGAACGAACAGTACATTGCGGAGGTTCAGGCAGCCCGGGAGGCGGTGCAGACTTCGATAGGCAAGGCACCAGCAGGAGGGGCTGCGACGAAAAAGGACGAAAGTGGTCCGAAGGTGCCCATAGAGACGACCATTGATATAGGGACGGACGAAACATCATCAAACACCACGAGTGCGCCCTTAATACGGTCAGAGCCGACAGAACGGAAGAAGTCGTGGAAGAAGGCCAAGGCATCTAAATGGGACAGAGAACTGACCACATTAACCAAGGGTAACCTAGGTGACATAGGGGACATAGTTCTCGAACTCACCTGGGAAGTAATCGACGAGGCCATGTCAGAGTAATAGATTGTGTTGGGGGCGCTCCGTGCACAAATACAGGAACTTGGGACATGGGCCTCGCAGCTGGTAACCATTGTTACTCATGGAGTTACGAGTATGTCAGCCACTGAGAAGCTGCTAAAGGCCCAAATGGCTAATACTATCGCGATCCTAGCAGGAGCATTGATAACAGAAAATGCAGCGAATAGAGCTGTGGTGGGCCGGCTTACGAGGCTTGGCTTAAATTTGGCTACCCACCCACATGAAAGCTTGTACCAACTCTAGGGTAGCACTACGATGGAGCTCCATGCCCAGGAAGGACGCACAGAATAGGTACTTAGAAAACAAAGAATTAAAATATAACAGTTGAGCTTCTAACGGTATGAAGCGGTCACACAGAGTCAGCAATTGGAACAAATTGTAGGGGAAGCATGTTTGCGTGTCCCTGAGCTGGAGATTGCGCTCGAGCTGCCTGTTGGTGTACGAATCCACAAGCTGGATAGTGGGTTCCACAATGCAAAGGAGGAGGTCGCGAAGATTCAATTGGCTCTCAGCTTGTAGATTTTAGAGTTGAAACTATAAGTACAACCTTCAACACCACGAGAGGTCACCAAGCAGTGCATAAGCATCATTCAATTCGGGCAGGAAATGATCGCACGTGCCATGAAGGAGTGCGCTGACTTGTTGGATCAGTCACTTATTATGCTTACTTCACTTAGGGAAGATCCAACCTTACAACGACTGGAAACAGAGGCAAGGGAGCTCCAACAGGCCTATGATAATGCAAGAGGGACTGTGTGGACGGTTGCTATTATTGAGCACTTGGCCAAGATGAGGGAGGCCTAGGCCCTTAAGATACAAGCTGATGTTGCCAGATAGAAGGAATAAATGATTAAAAAAGGTCTCCAGCCTTAGCTTGATGAGGAATTCATGGTTTCCACCACCATCGAGTGCAAGGTGTCCCACATGCAGGAAGAATATGCACCCAGTGAAGTGGTTGAAACAAAGACTATTGTGTCGGCGGCCCACATTGAACAGGTACAATGGATGGCGGAAGATTTTGCTGCAAGTATAAACGAAGCATAGAAGTTGCTGGCCAACCTCTACGTGAATATTATCACACCAGCCGAGTGACTCAGGACGAGTCACGATGATTGTGTTGGGGGACTGTTAGGTAGCATAGACCCCGCGTAATGGTTTTGGGGCTCAAAACTCGCAATTTTGGGTAAAGGTATGGTAAAGAATTCACGAGATGCACGGAGCGCAAAGAATAATGAGTCAAGTCAAAGGGTTTTCCACCCAAAAATAATGTAAAATAAGTTGGCCTGCCCATGGTCCGTGGACCATGGAAGTGTATAAATAAAGCGAGGCTCTAGGGTTAGAAGTCAGCTTTTGGGTATGTATTTTTGATCTCAAATGTAATGGGTTTATGAAGAAAGAAGTCTTGAGATGTCTATAAGTCTGAGTCAAGGGTGTTGGTGAGTAGATAAAGGCTCTGCAGCTGTGTATGCAGAGGCTTGGTAGAGTTTGCAGCTGTGTGTGCAGACCCCTGCAACTGAATGCGCAGGGTAGATTTGGTTGTATTGGCGAAAGAGTTGAATAACGATAAGTTGTTTCTAAAATATTTTGTTGATTATGAAATATTGTGGATCTGGTTAATTTCTGGTTTATATATTTGTTTGATCTATGTGCTTATGCTTATGTTCTAAGTTTATGCAAATCTATAACATTTCTGGGTGCGCACACTGGCTTGCTTAAAGACTGTAAGAAGTAGATCTGATCAGTAACAAACTCAGTAATAATAAGTATTAAGGATTTTCCTTGTTCTGGATCTACACAGAAGCAGAGTGGTGCGAGGCCATAGAACGGTGCGCGAGCCCTCCAGACCACATCAAGACATCCCAAGGGTGCGGAAACCTAGTTCTAGCACCCTCCCCTGCTAACTCGAGTGAGACCTCAATCCACGCTCTACAGGCTGTTGCTGAAAGGGCTGGTAGCTACGGGATTTGTTTGGCTAATAACTCTTCCAAACCTGGGTCAGGGTCCAATAAGCCAACACTAAGGAACATACGAAAAATTGTTCGATTTCGGACATTATAAATGTTTGTTAGTTGTAGTACAACGAGTGGCGAGTCCAAACTAACGATGATTCGGTTAATGCCAAGTGAAATGGCATCATAGAGAAGTTCAATCAACATGCTATAATCAACGATGTTGTTTATCAATCGAACGATACAAATCCCTTGAAAACTCACTAACTCGCCACTTGGAGTGAAAATAGCCCATGCTGCAGAAGACAAGTTCTGCATACTATGACTAGCACCATTAGCGTAACAAACAAAAGGTTTCGAAGACTCTGACATCTGCAACAAATCAAAATTAGATTACTAACCAGATAAAAACTTTAAAAGATACACACACACATGCAATGAAAGCATATATACAGTAAGTTTTACTACACTCAATCAAGCATAGTAACGTTTGAGGTACAACCCGTTTTGGGGCTGCGACAAAGGAATCCCATCATAATCTACTAACTTGTAGGCACTTTTTTCCAAAACACGCTTGAAAATATAAGGACCCATCCACATTGGTTCAAATTTTCTTGCTCCAATTTTATCAACTTCCTGATCGTTAAGCAAGGCCAAGTCTCCTTTTGAGAAAATACGAGGCTTGACATTTCTATCATATTGCACCTTAATTCATTTCTTATGCACTTCATTAGCGAATGCAGCATCACAAAAATTTTCATCCAGATGGATTAATTCCAAGAAACATGCTTCTTCTTCAGAAGTGTCAAGTAATAGGTCAATTGTGAGTTTGAGAGATGAAATTTCACATTATATCGATAAGATTGCTTCAAAACCATACAACAACTGAAAGGGTGTTAATCTAGTTGCATTTCTCACCGAGGTTCTATATTCCCACAAGGCATAGTACATGATTAAGTGCCAGTTTCACTTATGAACCCCTTTCATTCTCTGCAACATCTGCTTCGGGACTTTGTTGATGGCCTCAACTTGTCCATTTGCTTATGGGTAATAAGGGGTAGAACTATCATGTGACAGTTCTAACTTAGCAGTCGGCTTAGCCATCATGTGATTACAAAAATGTGACCCGTGATATATAACTATGGCTTGTGGTACACCAAACCAGGCAACCACATGGTTAGAAAAGAAAAGAGAAGTTGTTTCGCCACTATTGTTTAATGTTGGCATCACCTCAGCCCATTTGGTAAAATTGTTAATGACAACTATAATATACACATGCGCCAGGCCGAGGTGGGGTTAGATGTCATGAAGTCAATGCCTCATTTGGTGAATGGTCCAGCAACAACGACTGGATGCAATGGTGCGGATGGTAATCTGGTTTTTTGGTCGTATATCTGGCATGCATGACAACTTCTGACAGAAATAATATAATCTTTGAATATAGCTAGCCAGAAGTAACCAACACAGAATTCTCTCTGCGGTTGCATATCTAGATAAGTGTCCACCAAAGGCACCTTAATGGAAATCATTCAGTGCTTTCTCGGCTTCCTCATGCATGAGGCACCTCCGCAAAATCATATTGATACCTCGATGGTAAAGAGTGTCACCAATGATCAGATATTCTTTGGATTGGTATCGAAACATCATTGTTGAGAGCGAGAGGTATCAGGCTAGAAAGTTTGGGTCTAGAGATAGATGAATATATCTCCATACCATGTGTTAGAAGACAATATCAGAAACAAAGACTCATCCAAAATCGATGGTTCAGATGTTGAATCAATGGAGGTTGAGGGAAGGTTGCATAGTAACTCGGTGAAGACAAGAGATTTCTTTGATTTTGACTTCATGAATTCCATATCAAACTCCTGCAAACTGACTATCCATTTGGAGTATTTTCCCCCCAGCAATTGATGTGACAAAATGTATGTCATAGGGTTGCAATCTGAAATGATAGTGGTTTTCTAGAGCAGGATGTAATGGTGAAATATTTGAACAGTTTGCACCGCTGCCAAAGCTAGTTTCTCAACATAAGAGTAGTTACTTTTTGTATCATTGAGATTGTGGCTCAAATAATATATCGGATGTTCAATCCCATTTTCCTCTTGGACTAACATCGTACCAATGGTTGTATCTACAAGGGTGAGATACAGGTAATAGTCATCTTGATAATTTGGAGAATACATTAATGAAGCTCTAATCAAGGTATCTTTAAGAACATCAAAGGAAGCTTGCGCAACTTGATCCCAATGGAAGGGTATCTCCTTTTTCAAAATACGTGTAAAAAATTTAGCCATCTCAGCGTAATTAGGAATGAACCTCCTTAAAAATTTAGCCTTCCCTTGGAGTCTCTGTATCTGTAAAAGATTTGAAGGTGGAGGCAAATCAAGAATTTCCTGAGCTTTTAATGGATTGAGTTGAATCCCCTCTCTAGACACTACAAATCCAAGAAATCGACTAGAACCAACACAAAACACACATTTGTATGGATTCAGTCATATCTTGTAGTGTCGGCACCATAAAAATATTGCTCTTAAATGTTGCGGGTGATTAGTACGCTTTCGTGAATGAGCAGGTAAATTGTCAAGGTAAGGTTGAACAATGTGCTTGATTTCATGGAAGGCATAGTTCATTTCCCTCTGAAATGTGGCCCTTGCATTCTTCAAAACAAATGGGAGTTTCTTATAAGTGAATGTGCTCCATGGACAAATAAAAGTTGTTTTATATTGTTCATGTGGGCAGATATTTACTTCATTGTAGCCAAAAAAACCATCCATAAATGAGAATATTTTGCATTCGGCACATTTGTCGATAATATGGTCGATAAAAGGAGTAGGATAATTGTATTTTGGACATGCTTGATTTACATCCCTATAATCGACGCACACTCAAATTGTCCCTTGTTTCTTCATGATAGGAACAATGTTGGAAACCTAGTTAGTATGAGGTATAGGGTAAATGAAACCAGCACGCAAAATTTTTTCAACTTCTACTTTAATTGCAACAACTTTCTTTGGATGAATAGGTTGAAGCCATTTTTGTACTGGCTTAACATTAGGGTACATTTTGATTTCGTGTTCAACAATACTAGAGTCAATGCCTAGCATCTACTCGTAAGACCATGCAAATATATCTCGAAATTCATGAAAGAGAGTACGGTAAATATCAAGTTATGATGGAGAACAAGATTTTCTGACATGAATATTCTCTACAATATTATGTTTGGTTGAAATATTAATAGAGATTGTTTCTTCAATATTTGACAGGTTTCGCTCAGATTCTACTATGTCTATGAAAACTGAATTTGAAAGGAAATCAATAGTTTAAGGGTGGTTTAGCTCATTTGAATAATCTTCAATGCCATCTAGAATATGGGAACGATGATGATAATCTTCCCAAGGCTCTTCTCCTATCATCATTGATTGAACCATTCCTTCATCCATAGAATGTATACATGAGAAAGGATTCGAAGAAGTACCATATTCTAACGAACGGTCTACCCATACAATTGGTGAAAGTGGATTTTGGTTTGCCACACAAGCCAGAAAAATTGATTGCTATGCAAGCTCAATGGGGCTTAGTGGCATAACCTCAGTATTACTATCAACTTCAAGTTTGTTGGTAATCCTCCTTAAATCAGATGAGGTGGAGGAAATCATGTTGCAAGTCTCTACTCTTGCCACTTCTGTTAAATCAGATGGTGATGGTAGCGTAAAAGCACCTGTTATCACAAAATCTAACCCTGATAGGCTGCTGATCAAGTAGACTCTGAGTAACTCTTTCAAACCAATCTTTTGGCTGAGGCTTAGCCTCCTCAACCTGAGAGGGCTCTCTCAATAGGTTTAAGATTTTTGATTAATGATTAGATGGCTAACTCTAGTAGTAAAATCAAACAGAATATATAACTTGGTTGAATCAAGGATTAGAAAACATTCATTGGGCTATGGAGTCAAGGTAGTCTTCAACAAAACATCATGATAAGCAAAACATGGAAGTCAAGGCACTTGGAGTTTAGGTTAACAAGTAAAACAGTAACACAATAAATCAACACAGTTTACAAGCATGTGAAGGAAGTTAGAGCATTTTCAAATGAATTCTAACTATCACAAGCTCATACCACTACAAATAAGTAATTGAAAAAGGCCATAAGAACATCAAACACATAAACTCCTTGTGAATCTTGAGTAGTCAAACTGATCTCTGTATTAGGTATGAAAACCACAGTTTCTTACAATAACATAGCTTTCCTTTTGCTAATAAAATTACCAACCCCTTAGAAATTCGATTCTCAAGCTTTATATAGAGTTTTAAAAACCTTGGATACTGTGATCCATCTTTAGAGGAATTTGGATTGCTAATTTAGACACATATCTATTCATAAAACAAACTACTTAATTACAACTTGATAACTAGCTGTCTTTAAGAGTCCTAATACAAATAGAAGTGAAACTCCTAAAACATGGTTTTAACAACCTTATCTATGACTTCAATGCATTCTTTAATCAACTGCCAATCCATGTATTTGAGCTTGATCATGTCCACAGTGTTGTTGCAAAAGCTGCTGAGTCATGACCTAACTGTCCTGAAAACTAGGAGATAGAATTCCTCCTTTTAATGCCCTTAATCCTTTATGCTTATATTCGAGCAGTTTTTTTGGTGTATATGTGGCATGTATTAATAGTCCATTGAAACACCATTTTCCACTTGTGCAAAAATGAAATTCAAACATATGGTGGAAAGTATGAAACATGACTGTGCTACGTAAATACTCTATTTTCGTAGCACAACCTTCATATTACTTATGAAATACTCCTTGAAACTTTGCTATCTACACCACTGCCATCTAAAAATTCACATATGATCCCATGGTTACCAACAACTTCAAAACTTGAAATTAATTAGACCTTACTACCGGATGAGTCACGATGATTGTGTTGGGGGACTGTTGGGTAGTAGAGACCCTGCGTAACAGTTTTGGGGCTCAAAGCCCGCAATTTTGGGTAAAGGTATGGTAAAGACTTCGAGAGATGTGTGGAGCATGAAGAATAATGAGTCAAGCCAAAGGGTTGTCTGCCCAAAAGTAATGTAAAATAAGTTGACTTGCCCATGGTTCGCAGACCATGGAAGTGTATAAATAGAGCAAGGCTCTAGGGTTAGAAGTCAACTTTTGGGTATGTATTTTTTTTATCTAAAATGTAATGGGTTTATGAAGAAATAAGTCTTGAGATGTATGTAAGTACAATTCAAGGGTGTTGGTAAGTAGATAGAGGCTCTGCAGCTATGTGCGCAGAGGACTGGTAGAGTTCACAGCTGTGTGTGCAGACCCCTGCAGCTGAATGCACAGGGAAAATTTGGTTGTATTGGAGAAAGAGTTGAATAAAGATAAGTTGGTTCTAAAATACTATGTTGATTATGAAATATTATGGATCTATTTAATTTTTGGTTTATATATCTGTTTGATCTGTGCGCTTATGCTTATGTTCTAAGTTTATGCAAATCTATAACATTTCTGGGTGCGCGCATTGATTTGCTTAAAGACTGTAAGAAGTAGATCTAATCGGTAACAAACTCAGTAATAATAAGTATTAATGATTTTCTTTGTTCTGGATCTACCTAGAAGCAGAGTGGTGCGAGGCCACATAATGGTGCGCGACCCCTCTAGACCACATCAAGACATTCCAAGGGTGCGGAAACCTAGTTCTAGCACCCTCCCCTGCTACCTCGAGTGAGACCTCAGTCCGATCTCTGCATGCTGTTTCTAAAAGGGCCAGTAGCTATGGGATTTGTTTGGCTAATAACTCTTCCAAACCTGGGTCAGGGCCCAATAAGCCAACAGTAAGGAACATATGAAAAATTGTTGGATTTCGGATAGTATAAATGTTTGTTAGTTGTAGTACAATGAGTTGTGAGTCCAGCCTAAAGATGATTCGGCTAATGACAAGTGAAATGGCATCATAGAGAATTTCAATCAACATGCTATACTCAGTGATGTTGTTTGTCAATCAAATGATATAAATCCCTTGAAAACTCACTAACTCACCACTTGGAGTGAAAATAGCCCATGCTGCAGAAGACAAGTTCTACGTAATATGATTAGCACCATTAGCGTAACCAATAAAAGGTTTTGAAGACTTTTACATTTGCAACAAATCAAAAGCGGATTAGTAACCAAATAAAAAATCTAAAAGATACACACACACACATGCAATGAAAGCATATATACAGTAAGTTTTACTACACTCAATCAAGCATAGTAACGGTTGAGGTACAACCCATTTCGGGGCAGCGACAATGGAATCCCATCATAATCTACTAACTTGTAGGCACCTTTTTCTAGAACACACTTGACAATATAAGGACCCATCCACATTTGTTCGAATTTCCTTGCTCCAAATTTATCAGCTTCCTAATTGTAAAGCAAGACCAGGTCTCCTTTTGAGAAGATACGAGGCTTGAAATTTCTATCATATTGTGCCTTAATTCATTTCTTATGCGCTTTGTTAGCGAACACAACATCATGACGATTTTCATCCTAATGAATTAATTCCAAGAAACCTACTTCTTCTTCAAAAGTGTCGAGTAATAGGTCAATTGTGAGTTTGAGAGATGAAATTTTGCATTATATCAGTAATATTGCTTCCAAACCATACACCAACTAAAAGGGTGTGAATCTAGTTACATTTCTCACCGAGGTTCCATATTCCTACAAGCCATAGTACATGATTAAGTGCCAGTTTCACTTATGAACCTCTATCATTCTCTACAACATCTGCTTCAAGACTTTGTTGATGGCCTCAACTTGTCCATTCACTTGCGGGTAATAAGGGATAGAACTATCATGTGACAGTTCTAACTTAGTAGTCAGCTCAGCCATTTTGTGATTGCGAAAATGTGACCCATGATCTATATCTATGTCTTGTGGTACACCAAACCGGGCAACCAGATGGTTAGAAAAGAAAAGAGAAGTCGTTTTGCCACTATTGTTTAATGTTGCATTGCCTCGGCCCATTTGGTAAAATAGCCAACGAAAACTATAATATACCCATGCCCCAAGTTCGAGGTGGGGTTACATGTCATGAAGTCAATTCCTCATTTGGTGAATGGTCCAACAACAATGACTGGATGCAATGGTGCAGGTGGTAATTTGGTTTTTCGGTCGTATATCTAGCATGCGTGACAACTGCTGACAGCAATAATATAATCTTTGAATATAGTTGGCCAAAAGTAACTGAATGGCAATCATTTAGTGCTTTCTCAGCTTCCTCATGCATGAGGCACCTCCATAAAATGGTATCGATACCAAGATGATAAAGAGTGTCACCAATGATCAGATAATCTTTGGCTTGGTATCGAATATGTTATTGTTGTGAACGAGAGGTATCGGGCCAGAAAGTTTGGGTTTGGAGATAGATCAATATATCTCCATACCACGCATTAGATGACAATATCAGAAATAGAGACTCATCCAAAATCGATGGTTCAGATGTTGAATCAATGGAGGTTAAGGGAAGGTCGCATAGTAACTTGTTGAAAACAAGAGATTTCGTTGATTTGGACTTGATGAATTCCATATAAAACTCCTACAAAATGACTATCCATTTGGAGTACTTTCCCCCCAGCAATTGATGTGAAAAAATGTATGTCATAGGGTTGCAATCTGAAATGATAGTGGTTTTCCGGAGTAGAATGTAATGGCAAAATATTTCAACAGCTTGTATAGCTGCCAAAGCTAGTTTCTAAACATAAGAGTAGTTACTTTCTGTATCATTGAGATTGCGGCTCAATTAATATATCGGATGTTCAATACCATTTTCCTCTTGGCCTAACACCATACCAATGGTTGTATCTATAGTGGTGACATATAGGTAATAGTCATTTTGATAATTTGGAGAATACATTAATGAAGCTCTAGTCAAGGTATCTTTAAGAACATCAAAGGAAGCTTGCGCAACTTGATCCCAATGGAAGGGTATCTCCTTTTTCAAAATATGCGTAAAACCTTTAGCCATCTCAGAATAATTAGGAATGAACCTCCTCAGAAAGTTAGCTTTCCCTTGGAGTTTCTATATCTGTAAAAGCTTTGAAGGTGGAGGCAAATCAAGAATTGCCTGAGCTTTTAATGGATCGAGTTGAATCCCCTCTCTAGACACTTCAAATCCAAGCAATCGACCAGAACCAACACAAAACACACATTTGTGTGGATTGAGTCATATCTTGTAGTGTCGGCACCATAAAATATTGCTCTCAAATGTTGCAGGTGATTAATTTGCTTTCGTGAATGAGCAGGTAAATCATCAAGGTAAGGTTGAACAATGTGCTTGATGTCATGGAAGGCATAGTTCATTACCCTCTGAAATGTGGCCCCTGCATTCTTCAAACCAAATGGGAGTTTCTTATATGCGAATGTGCCCCATGGACAAATAAAAGTTGTTTTAGATTGGTCTTGTGGGCGGATATTTACTTGATTGTAGCCAGAAAAACCATCCATAAATGAGAATATTTCGCATCCGGAACAGTCATAAATAATATGGTCGATAAAAGGAGTAGGATAATTGTATTTTGGACATGCCTGATTTACATCCCTATAATCAACACACACTCGAATTGTCCCTTGTTTCTTCATGATAGGAACAATGTTGGAAACCCAGTCAGTAAGAGGTACAGGGTAAATGAAACTAGCACACAAAAGTTTTTGAACTTCTGCTTTAATTGCAACAATTTTCTTTGGATGAACAAGTTGAAGCCGATGTTGTACTAGCTTGACACTAGGGTACATTTTGATTTCGTGTTCAACAATACTAGAGTCAATGCCTAGCATCTTCTCATAAGACCATGCAAATATATCTCGAAATTCATGAAAGAGAGTATGGTAACTATCAAGTTATGATGGAGAACAAGATTTTCCGACATGAATATTCTCTACAACATTAGGTTTGGTCGAAATATTAATAGAAATCGTTTCTTCAATTTTTGACAAGTTTCGCTCATATTCTACTATGTCTATGAAAACTGAATTCGAAAGGAAATCAACAGTTGAAGGGTGGTTTAGTTCATTTGAATAATCTTCAATGCCATCTAGAAGATGGGAATGATGATGATAATATTCCTAAGGTTCTTCTCCTATCATCATTGATTGGACGATTCCTTCACCCATCGAATGTATACGTGAGAAAGGATTTGAAGAAGTACCATATTTTAATGAACGATCTCACCATACAATTGGTGAAAGTGGATTTCAGTTTGCCGCACAAGCTAGAAAAATTGATTTCTATGCAAGCTTAACGAGGCTTAGCGGCATAACCTCAATATTACTATCAACTTCAAGATTGTTGGTAATCCTCCTTAAATCAGATGAGGTGGAGGAAATCATGTTGCAAGTCTCTACTCTTGCCACTTGCACCAAATTAGATGGTGACAGTAGCATAACAGTACTTTTTATCACAAAATCTGACCCTGATAGGCTGCTTGTTATGCGGAAAGAGTTAATCTTGCAGACAAAACCAACCTCCCTAGAAGCCTAAGACTTTCTAGTGACAAACAAGACAATTAGGAGCAATCCTTATCTAAACATGCATTATCATACGAGAAACCAAGTGTTTTATATCCTACCTGTAGTCCAACACTGTTGTAGTAGTCTAGACTCGTCGATCCAGATGAGCTCCTCCTTCACTTCGAAACTTGCATTCACTAACAATCAAACGATTACATAGCACCTGAATATCTCACAAAATAAAACATATTCAACATATAGACCAAGGAGTATATGAAACAATTCATCAATAACAAATCATTGAGAAGAATGGACTTATTTGTATTAATAGGAAACAAAAGAAACCATTACAACCTAAGCCTTGGTGTTGTGCAAGTTCCTCCCAGGGTCCAGCAAGAGTTTTCCTTTACTTTGACAAGCTCACCCACTTCCAAATGAAACAAGAAAGGATGGTAATCTCTCCTCACAAGCTTTTAAAAGGAAGTCCTAATTCCAGCAACATCTACCCTTTGGAATGTTCAGATTTCAACCTCGCCTCCTTTGGCCAAATGCCTATATTTATAGTACTCTAGAGGCAGTTATTAAGGTCCAACATCAATGGGATACTCCCTCTTTTGGATGGGGTAGCTCCTCTCTTGATGGGATAAGTTCCTCTATCATAGGGATGCATGAACCATCTGGAGGCGCTCAATACACGTCAAACACTCTTCTAGAAAGCTTTAGAAGTGACCACAAGTAACTTTTTTAAGATGAAACTCGTGCCTTTTGACCTTTACAGGAGTACGCACCCATCCCTTGACTTACAGAGCGTACAAGTACGCAGGTACAATGAACTTGGGATGCGTACACGCAGGCAAGGTAGAGAGAACCTGCGTCCCCAGAGATAAACATAATTTTTAATGACTTTCTCTCTTTTTTGAAGTTTGACATGGAGAGCAGAGGTATAAGGCTTGACAAGGAGGATAATATGACTATTGATGGAGCCATATTAACTGCAGATAGTCATGGTGACAAATTTCAGTGTAACAGATTTTCCCCTAAAGTGCGAAGCCTGTAATAGATAAGGGTTTTATATCATCTAGGAAGGGTGAAGTACTTTATCATTTCAAGGATTATCTCGTGGAGAGCCTGGTCAGAACCTGAAATTTTCAACACAAAATGCATGTATAAGATTATATCATCGCTGAGGTAGGCATTCCCATACTATGATAAAAAACTTTAACTAACAAACTAACTACTACTCTGATACAATAATGATTTCATAGTACATCATAATCATAGACTCATGTAGACACAGTATGGACGCATCCATCTGCTTATAATTGGTCTACAATATAATGAATACAAAACTCCTCACAGCCTGGATGGTGGAAACTAGATCCAGGG
>APFE030080020.1:195061-209399 GCA_000404065.3 Pinus taeda
TGAAATAAAAAGACTTCCTCGGGTTGATAATTTATGTGGCGCTTGAATTGGGAAACAATTAAAGCGACCAACAACCATAAAATAACATTTGTAAATCCTATAAATTTGGTAATCAGTCAAGAGTTCATTTCAAGGTAAATGAATGTTAGAAAAACCTCTTGAACTAATTTGTACAGATTTATGTGGACCAATGAGGAATAAATCTGCTCATATTGAGCAATATTTTATGCTATTAATTGATGAATACACTAGAATTTGATGGGTTGGTTTGTTAAAATTTAAGGATGAGGATTTTAAAATTTTTAAAATATTCAAGGCTATGGTTGAAAATAATGGACTTAAAAATAAAATGTATTATATATAATAAGTGGGTGAATCCATATTAGATTAATTCTTTGATTTTTGTGATCAACATGTTACAAACGACAATTTTCTATAGCCAAAAATCCTCAACAAAGCAAAGTTGTGGAAAGAATGAACATAACAGTCTAACAAATGGCATGTGCAATGCTTGATGAAACTGGAGTGCCTCATACCTTTTGGAGAGAAGCAATGAAAACAGTAGTTGAGATCCTCAACAAAGCCCATGTTAGAGGTAGCAGTGACAAAACACCATATGGACTATGTATGGCAAACCCACAATTATTAGGCACTTTAAAATATTTGGAAGCAATTTTTTTATCAAAAGAAATGATGATAAAATTAGAAAATTTAAACCCCGAGTAGATGAAGGAATTATTCGTAGATATTATGGGAGGTATTTATATGATGATTAGTCTTGATACATCTCTTTGATAGGTAAGTCATTGATTCATGTTACCATGTAAAGAACATATGTGTGCAGTATTCTAACCTTGTGTTATGTTATGTAGTCATCATTGTCTATGTATCTTTGATCAGAGGTCATCTAGGAATTTATCCATATAACTATCTTATGTAATAGTCATACATTTCTAACATATGGTGTATTCAACCTATTGCTTATATTTGCAGTCCCTCCACATGTTTAGGGGGAGACTCGACATGTATGTTTCATTAGCATAGGATGGTTTCGTCACCCTTTGCACTTAATGTCAAATGGGGAGAGAAGGAAAGGACTTGTTGTTTTTTACAAAGGTTGACATCAAGTCCAAAGTGAGAGAATGTTGACATTATGTCTAGTTTGTTGGTCTTGATGACAACCTGCATCTCAACTTGATCTTTTCATATTATGTCAATGTTATTGATATGTCTAGATAGGTCATGAAAGCATGATCATTCTTGATGATTATAGAGGTTGATAAGGATGAAGATATGGTATTAAGACTTGTAAAGGCTTGGATATGTTCTATTGGTTTTGAAGAAGGCATCCTAGAAGATGGAGGAGCTTTGACTAAACTTTGACTGAGTTTTAGGCCTTGGAGACAGGGCAACATTGGTTCCGAGAGTAGGAGGTGCATTATAGCTAAGGGTAGTGCAAGTTTCTATTTCAAGACTAGCATTATAACACTTTTATCGACGAGGAGAGGTGCATTACTACATGTAAGCACAGAAAAATAAAAACTTGGGGCCAAAACCATGGATTTTCATAACATATTTGTGTGTGGAAGGTCGAGAAATGTCTATTTGATCTTGTAAAAAATTTCCATCAACAACTACCTTGGATTTTCTTTTGGTATTGACAAGGAAAAATGGCTATAAAAGGGAAGTGAAGATGATCAATTTTATGTGTGATTGGATGAGTTCTATCTCCATTATTCTGGAATGGGTTCTTGCATCAATGAGTGAGGGTTAAGTGATCTCAATGTTCTTGGTATGGTAACCATTGTTTTCTTTGATCATAAGTTATAGGTGTGACAACCATAAATAAATTTTCTAATCCTCTTACTTGGATCAATGTATTTCATGGAATGTTGAGGTTCAGTTTCTCCATAAATATGATTTCACACACAGAGTTTGGTCATTTATTGAATATGTATATGCATAGACCTATAAAAAAAATTGCATCTATGTACTAAATGTGGGTAATTGTGATTTAATTTTAAGAATATGTATGGTTTAGAATTAGTGACAACACTAGGTTGATAGACAGTGAACAAGAGTTCATGCAAAGATTATCATTCTATTGGTAGTTCAAGTTTCGAGTTTGAATATGTATTGATGTGTGAATGTCTTGTTATGATATCAACCTTCATACTTTTCAATACGTAGGCTAGAGAGCCATATGAATTAATTCGATGCAGGATATACATGATTTTGTGATAGGTTTTCTTGAAAATCTTTGGAGAGAACCTAACTTTGTATGTTGAAGATCTACATCTACCTTGGTTCACTGCAAATTGCATAAAAAAAGACTAGGTTTTGTTTTTTTTTGTTATAGGGGTTTATCTGACATGAAAATATTGACATAGTGTATACCCTTTATGAAACTATTGTCTGTTATTTTAGAAATTGTATGTAGGGATTTTATCCACTCACTTATGCTTCAGTGCAATGATAATTTGAATGGTGTTGTTGTTGTTGGTCTTTCTTGATGAGTTATTTTCTATGATGATGGTATAATATCATTGATTGTATGGTGTATCATTAAAAAACTTTGATTTGAATGCAATGTATTTGAGTTTTTCATATGAGATTAGTAACATAAATTTATTAGATGTTATGATGACACTACTTGAGAGTGTATGTAGAGACCTATCACATATGTTGTATACAGGACATTAACTTGTTGTAAAACTTGAGTAATTAGTTTATTTGGATACTCTTATTTGTTTTTGAAATTTTTTATGCAGTGTGCAGATATCAATGATTTTGGCATGTTTTTGTATATCAAAGGTTGTATGCAAGAAAAAGGATATAGGATTATGTGAATAATGTTGTTCTTTGTATTTTTGTGAAACAAATGCTATATTTGATTGTCCTATGAGATTGTCTTCATGGTTTCCTATTATAGAGGTTGACATTTTCTATCATTATGCTTGTAATGATGTTATTTGAGTTTGATAATGCATAGAAAATCTTGTTGTTTCTTATTATCTTAGACATAAACTTCATGAGTGATCTTGTTGTGTCTTATAAAGTTTCAGAATTGATGAGAGAGGTTGATTGACATGGATAGTTTTAAGAAGCATGACATCTGTTTTGGTTCTATTTGTAGCAAAGCATTTGGCTGGGTATTGGACAAAATTGATGAAATTTGGTTTGAAGGTTTATTGAACATATATTTGAAAGAGGTTATTGTTGGTTGTGGGTCCAATTTGAAACATTTTGAAAAGTGGCCTACTAGATCAGTGGTTGTTAAAGGTGGTCCTAGTCTTAAAGATTGTGAAACATGGATAACATAAGAGATGAGTGAATAGTGGCTTCCTTTGAGTAGCAACTGCAAAATATAGTAGAGGTAGTAGCGTCTAGCAGGTAGGATCCTACACATTGGAAAAAGTTTGAGCGATGCATGATGTGAATATTTTTAATAATAATAAGAAGTTAAAGGAGAAAAAAACAATGGCGGTTTTTCCCATGTTGGATTTTCCACCTAAAAATATAATGTCCTTATGTGTTTCATTATTATGGTTTATGTGCTCTTATGTTTAATGCTTCTCATGTTTTACTAAATATGCCTATATAAACAATACAATGTGTTGCCTATGAAATAATGGTTTAGATAACTTTGAAAAATAAAGCATAAACTAAGTAAAATTTTGATTGGGCATGAAATATTGATTCACCTTTCTAACACCTTTTGTAGGGGCTTGTGATACATCAAGGATTACACCAATTTTCCATTAGTGGAGTCCTTTATTCATAAATGGTATGGAGCTTAATGGACCCATCTTCATATATAGTGTTGATCTCATACAAAATTTTCCTTTGAAGTCCTTAAATCTTGAGTCAAATGGAAAGGCCCAACCTATGGATTTCAATATTTTCTTTATCAACTTGTCATGCCATCGAGCTCTTTGTTACTAAATAATGGTTTTTTGATGTATAGAATCTTGATGAATTTCATCTAACTCATTTATCTGGAGAAGCATTTTTTGTTGTGTCTCACATAAGTTCATGACAACCTACACTATTTTCCTCACAGTTTGTGTCACTTTATTTATTAGTAAAAGAATTTTCTTTTCATATACTAGGTCATATCGAGTGCATCCAGTAGTATATTTCCATGTAATTTAGTTAAGACCCATGATACTTCAGAAAGTATTTCTATTGATTCCTTGAGGTTGACTTGAACAACATTTTGTTATGATGGTCACGATGATCTTGTTTATTTCTTCCACCTTCCCATTGGCCTCTGAATGATACAACATCACCACCCTTTGTTTGATTTTATATGCCTCCATGATGTCATAAATGAGTGTTGAAGTGAACTATGTTCCTCCATTAATGATAATCTCACATGGTACCCTGAATCTTACAAATATTTCCCCATGGAGGTAGTTTTCCACTGCTCATCTTGATGTGGCTAGGAGAGACTTTCATTCCATTGACTTTGTAACATAATTTTTTCATACCAGGATGTACAAGTTTTGTCATGATGGATAGTTTTGGCTCCAATGAAATCAAGGGCTCATTTATCAAAGTTGTTTTATCACTAATTGTGTATGTAATGACATTTTGTATGCTTGGTTCAGCCTTCCCATGTGTTGGAAGCTATCACATCTTTTCACGTACTATTTGGAAAATTGGAAAATCAATGGCTAGTAGTAGCCTTAATGGAGTTTTCTATAACTAGACCTCTTATCTGCAAAGTGGCCTCCATAAGGACACTCATGACAATCCTTTAATATTACATGGATCTCATTCTATCTCACACACCATTAGATAACAAGATCCACTCTTTTGTAAAAGAGACATCATGGTCCATGAAAAACCTCCAAGTTTTGTTTATGATATTTTGTCATTTTATTGGAGATAGGTGAGGTCGAAACGTCCCTACAGCCAATAGTTAGCAATATTTGCAAACCATGGTGAGTTAGTAGATGCTACAAAAAAATATTATAAAAAGAGTCTCTGAGAAGTGGCTCATTTTAATTTTTGGGAAGCCTAGCAGATAAATTTTTTACCACATTATATTCTCCTGACTTATTTGTGATGGTTATATCGAATTCTTAGAATAGTAATATCCATCTAATCACCCTACCATTAGTAACTTTTTTATTCATTAGGTACTTCATGGAAACATGGTCAATATGTAATAAGAATGATATCTAGTTAAACAATGTTAAAACTTATTTATAACATAAATCACGACAATAAATTATTTTTTTGCTACCATGTAACTCAACTATGAGGAGAGAGATTCTTACTATATATTGCATATGGATGCTGATATTCTTGTTGTGATAAGACAACTTGAATAAAAATATCTGAAACATTTGTAGATATATGAAATGGTAGGGACCAATCGGGCCCTCATAATATGGGAACTCATTGACGGGGCTGGAACCACAAACATTCAAGGAGTCTCCCCAATATGTGTTCCAAATTAGACCTCACACCATTTGGGATAGGAGCCCCATCCAGAATATGGCCCAGTTGCCTGTTATCTTAAATATATGCCTTGGCTCTAACTTTCAACAAGAGAGAGGAGTGCAAATATGCCTTCAAAAATAAAGGGGGTGTTCTTGGTGAGTGTTTGGTCATATGGGTGTTACATTTATTTGACTACAAAGGGGGAGGAGAAGTAAGCCTCTAAGAGAGAGATAGTCTTACCACCCTAGTATAGACACGCATAAACAAGAAGAATCCTTACAACATCAAGAAAAATAGTCCACAGAGATGTGATGGTCATAATAACAATTACAAGACATTCTCAATATGATAAGTACTAAAATAACCAAAATAGTTCAACTAATTTAGCACAGATGAAAGAAAACATGAATTACAAACATTCACAAAACAGTCTTATAAATATCCATAATCCATGCTTGAAGAACGTGTAGGCCATAAGTCTTCTTAAATTAAGTAAAATTTCGAAGACACATGTATACAATGAACACCACTAACTCCAATAGTGGAGTGTTGGAGGCACTTCTTGCTCTTTAAAAGAACTAGCTTATCTCTTTAATTTCTTGTGGGAGGAGCCAAGGTGAAAACTCCTTTTCACTTACAATGAGGGTGTATTTATAACAATGAGTAGGTGATGCTTCACCTTCCTTGTGAATCTTCATTTACCCTCATGACTGTTTGACTTCCTATGACTTTTCAACTTTACATGATTCTTCATATTCCATACATGTCCTTTGGAATTTAACTTTACAATACATTTTAAAACATGAATTACTTAATCCACCATAATGGTGTGGCATGTGACAACTCATGACATGAGATGACATGACACTGCTAACATGGACTGCTTCAGAATGTGGCAATGTCAAGCCACTAGTGTTGTTGTGTGTTGAGTGTCTTCTTGAGAATGCGTTCATTTCCACCTTCACATGGCTTGGTGGTAAGGAATCTTCAATGGTCTCAAGTCTTTAGTTGTGATCGCAAACTAGTGTCTTTTTTATTTCTCTCAGTTGATCAACTTGCATGTTCAGCTACAAAGATGTGTTTCAGCATGTTTCTCTTCTTCATCTACTTCTTCATCTCCTTCTTCATCATATTTCCATGGTATGATAAGGTAATTATATTGGCAATTCAATCATGATGAGACGACATCAGTCTGAAAAACCCTAGTCTAAGATAGTGCATATTTATCCATTAGCTAAGCCAGAACTAGGTGACAAGTCAAGAGAAGGGGTCAGTGACTATGAAGTTCTAGAATTCAAACAGACAACAGTGAACCTTGAGCCTTGATACTGCAAAATTCATAGTCCAAGATGGGCTAAGGAAGAAAATTGTGCAATTCTGGAATTCAGTGTTGTTTCCGGGAATAGTGTCCACTCGGATGTTGCTATTCCCACTAAGATGGGTGGCTATCTTAGAAACAAACAATTAAAGTCTACTATTCTTTTCTTTTATGAAAATATACAAGAGGAGAACCAAGAAGACCAACCTGAGTCTTGCACTTGATTTCCTCTCCTTCTTGATAGAGCTTCGCCACTTCTTCTTCGTCTACCCAGCTTCAAAAAGAACCTGTGGAATCACAGCAACATACTACTATCGAACAAAACAAAGATATAAATTCATAAATAACATAGGATTAGATGTGTGTTAACCATATAAATGCATATATAAACAAGTACACAAGAATATGGAAGAAAACAAGAATAGCTTTATTAAGATGAAAAGTAGCAAGAGGATTACAACCATATGCTTTGACCCAGCATCATCTTCCAGCTAGGAAGCCCTTCTTCACCTCAAGTAAAGCTTAGATCACCCAACACTATGAATGTACACCATAAAGCCAACAACACTTCTCTATAAGATACAAAATTCCAGCCTCTGGATCTCTGTGATGAGGGATCCATATATAGATGACTACAGAGAGGTGAGTCATCTTCTGGGATCTTGATTAGTGTCCTCTCTTTGATAGTTCCTGCTTCCACTTGGAGAATGATGATCTCTTAATCATCCCTAGTCGAAAACAGAGAGGAAAGTGTCGGAGGGGAAGCTTCTGGAAGGTTCCATGATCTTCCACCTCGCATTTTTGTGCCTGCCATTTGTCCATTCCCGACCATCGCACCCTACAGAGGAGAAATTCAGTATGCACTGCACCCTGTACATTGGGAAGGTGATTTGCATCGCACCCTCTGCACTGAGCTTTTAGTATGGTCTAGTTTTGACCATTTATGAGCATTTTTCAGTGGAGAACTTCTGGGAGATGATGTAATCAGCTGACCTTGTTCCTTTAGGCAGTGAAGCAACAATTTTAGTGACTTAGGAGCCCTCAGTTTATGGACATTTATGATTGGTGTTGAAGTGCCAAAAAATGTCTATAACTCTAAGTCATCACTAGACCCGATCACCTTGAAAGAGGGGAACTTGGATGACATTTGGGATAAGGTAAGGGATACGATAGGGGAAATGCAGTAGCAGTTTGAGAAGCAATAGAAGAAGGCATTAAGTACCATTTAGATGGGTTTGCATGAACTATAGATCCAAGCCACTAGACTACAGATAGGTGTAGGGCAGAGCAGCGCGACGTCAACCAATATAGCATCGAGGACAACTGAAGTAGCGGAGTTGGTTCACTCTTTGGATCTTCGGGCAATCGCACTGCCCAATGGAGCTCTAAGTGCGGAGGCAGAAGATGACAAGGCTATTGTCAGCACGCTATGGACCTTAACTTGGTTGCACTCCCCAGAGAATTCCTTCACAAACTGCAAGTAGATGTGATTGAAGAGATTAAGGCCAAAGAGCAGAGCGCGCTACGTATGATTAGTGACTAGAAAATAAACAACAAATAGATATTTGTTGAGAGGACAACTGTGCTAAAATTATGGAAGAAGGTTCAGGAGAAGAATGACCACACCGCCGCAGTAGTAGTCGAAGCATGCAAAATTGTTCTAGAACTACATATCTTAGAAGAAGCGTTGCTGGAAGCCAAGATTCAGAAGTTGGCTGCAGGTGTATGTGACACGAAGACTAAGATGGAAAAGGTTTGGTTTGAGGTGAACTTGAAAATTACAGAGATTGAGTTGAAGAAATAGCCTTCAACTCCACCAGAGGTCAAAGAACAACGTGAAGATACTATGAGGGATGGAGTCACTACAGTAGATGCCGCGATGGTAGAATGCACTGTGCTCTTTGAGCAGTTTATGGAGCTAATCACGAGTCTGCAGGAAGATCCTAACCTACAGAGGTTGAATACAGAGGCACAAGAACTGCAGCAGCAATATGACAAAGCAAAGGTGACAATACACACCATCGTTGTCACACAGAGATTGGCAAAGTTGCAGGAGGCAATGCAACTGCAAGAATAGGTGGAAGAAGCGTAGTAGAAAGAGGCAATCCTCATGGCCAGATTGGGGCATTGGTTGGAGGAGGCCTATGTGATCACTGCCACCATTGGGGAGAAGTTGGCTAGCCTGTAGAAACACAACAAAATATCTAGGAAGATAGCATAGGACCAACAACCAAGTAGCTGGTGGAGCAAGTCAAATAGGCAGCTATGTAGTGCACAGTTGAAGTCGCGGTGGTGGAAGTAGAGCTGGGAGGTCTTAGCAGTAAGATCTCCACCCTAGCAAAGTGACTCAGGGTGAGTCACGATATTTGTGTTGGGAGCTTGTTGGGACAGGGTCCCCTAAGGTCAATTTTAGGGGAAAGACCCAAGTTTTGGGGCTAAAATCCCAAGCTTTTGTGATGTAAAGTGTAAAGTCTCCATTATGATTGCGGAGTGCATAGATAGTAAGTGTCATAAAGGGATTTTCCCTTCTTTTATGTAAGTTGTGTCGGCCTGTATAGACCTACCCATGGTCTGCATACCATGGGATTGTATAAAGAGGAGAGTCTTAGAGAGTCTAAGGCAAGTTTTTGGTAGCGAAGAATGAATGTAATGGGTTAGTAGAAGTGATGAGTGAAGAGACTTAGAGTAAAAGAGAGGCTCAACAATTGTGTGTGTAGAGGCCTAGAGTAGAGTCCACAGCTGAGTGCATGGACCCCTGTAGTTGAGTGCAGAGACCCCTGCAGCTGAGTGCGCAAGGTAGTTTTGAGTCTGTAAGCAAATCTAAAGTATCAATAAAGAGACTGTTCTAGAAATATTTGTGCTTTATACAATTACTTCTATTATGAATGAATGTGTTTATGTTATGATGAATAATGGGTTTATGATTTAATGTTGTGTTGATGTGCGAATCTATATTATTTACATTGTTATACGAATGCAAGTCATAAAATATGTTTACGCAAAGAGTATCCTAATGCATGTTAAAATTATCAGACACTTAAGTTGATTTGGGTAAATGTAGAAGTAGAAGCAATCTCAGAAGTGCGTAAGTAGTTGATTCGCCTGTTTAAGGTCTGCGAAAGATAGTCATAGACCTTTCGCAAAGGTCTAGAGGCTAGTAAGAGAAAGTCATATTGATAAGCTTTAAGGGCTTATCAATCTGTGTGAAGGCAGGGTTAGGGCATAAAGCGACATCATAACCATCTCTGGGTGTGGAAACTTGGTTCCAGCATCCCCCCATATAGCTTCAGGTGAGACTTCAGTCCTTGCTCTGCGGATTGATTTCGAAAGGGCCAGTAGTGTAGGTTTTAACCCCGTACAGAAATTACCTGCATACGAATTCTAAAACACATGAAATAAACAATGCGAGAGCATAACAAATAAAACACATATACACAGAGATTTCCCCCTGGATCCCAAAACTGGCACTACCAGCTTGATTTTTCATTATGTTCCTTTCAATGTTATAATACATATTTATACATGCCGAAGCATCCGATACCATGGACCAAAAACCATCGCGTCCAAAACCATGGACCGAACACAATTTCATCCAAAAACATGTGCGAAAATCATGCACAAAACCATAGGTGGGTTCGCTAACCTAACATAGGTTCCAAAACCAAAATTTTCCAGGGCACAACCCTGGACCCAATAGAGTGGGGTTACCTGCACCCCTCAAACCCCCTGTGAACCCCCTTCTAATCATTCGGCGCAACAAAGGGGGGGCTCTGCCCCCCCTCTAACCCCTTGGTTAACTACGTGGGCTAGTTGTGGAAAGAATATAACACAACCCAACATTTTCCCACTTGTTTTTTTCTTTCCACAGGGGGGCACAAGAGAGATTAGTCATTTATCCAGCCCTACATTGCCCATTGTTTCTCTACATTAAGAGAACTTCTCAGAGCTCATAGATTTTTTCAATGCATCTGCAGTATTCTTCAAAGTGTCCACCTTTACCAACAACACCTTTTTGTCTTCTATCATATCCCTCACAAAGTGATACTGAACATCAATGTGCTTTGTCTTTGAATTATATGCAGGGTTCTTTGCCAAGAAAATTGCACTTTTGTTGTCACAGTTTATCCTTATAGCTCCCTATACTAACCCCATACTTGAACACAATCTCAACAACCAAACTGCTTCCTTGCTTGCATGAGTGGCTGCCATGTATTTTGCCTCTATAGTTGATAGTGCCACTACAGATTGTTTCTGTTGGACACCTAATCCTAAAGGGTTAGCGTGGAAGCCAAATGGACAAAGCAGTCCAAGAGACCTTGGGATGTGAATCCCAACGTTCACCAAATGTACTATAAATGTATATCAGGTTGTTAATAAAAATGTATCGCATGCTTTATCTTTCCTAATTGTTCTCCCTTACCATGTCTGTTTAACATGGTATCAGAGCCATGATGTGTGGCCTGTTTTCCCTGAGCAACTCATCTGAATTGCCTTGAATAGTGCTGGCCCAGTCTTCATTACCTGAAAGAAACGCTGCCACTGCATACCTAACATCTGAGAGAGTGCCTGAAGGTAACGCCTTTGAATTTGTTGTCTGCTGTACCTGCATTTTGCCATCCCTGCGCTCTGCTCCATATTCAATTACGCTGCCATACTACTACCTGCGCCCTGCTCTTCTGAAGCGCTACTGCCCAGCGCTGTCCTTACTATTCTGACATAACGCCTCTGTCCGCTGAGAAAATCATGAGAAGATACTCTAGGCAACCGTGGAGGAATTGTAGTTCCGTCTTCTTCTGGAGTTATTTCCATGGTTTCAGTTCCTAGCCGAAATTGCCTCCGTTGAATCTGTGGACTCTATGACTCTATGCATAGCGTTATCTAATTCGGTGGCTTGAGCGATTGCAGTGCCTTCTGGCTTATCAATATGGAGATTCGGACAATGTCTACACACGGGACATGAATAACACAAAACAAGCCATTCGTCTATGCATTCCAAATGGAAACTATGATAGCACGTTGGCAGAACTCTCACCTTTTCTCCTTCTGAAAATTTGGCCAAGAAGATCGGACAATCCGTGTCCACGCCGGGTGGCTTCGAGGTATCAGCGTAAACAACGACCGGCAGTGCTTTCATGGCCTCTTTCAATCTACTGTTCACCACCTGAATAGGCACTTCATCGGATGCATCGAGCACGGTGCGCCTGCTACCCCGCAGGGTGCAACTAATAAACAAGGTGAGGCCTATCCCGGAGATTAGAGCACAGAGTAAAGCGATGGTAACGACCACTACATCGGAGTCAAAATTGGGATTGTCCATTGAAGAACTAGAAATCCGCATGTGCTCGGCGCCGGTAGGAGAAGATGAACAAGGAAAAACCATGAAATCTTCTTCATGAATCCTTTTTATTCGAGGTACCAAGCGTTGTGTAGCAGGTGTAATTGGACCAAAGTGATCTGCTGCAGCATCATTTTGAAGTGCATTTAATTGATCTTCAAAATTGTTTCCACAAGGATCTGAAACATGCCGCTATTTAATTTGATATTTGTGCCGTGATAACTATATTTAGAGAAGATAATGGCACTTGTGCTTTTCCGTTCTTCGAATTCAAATTATCATGCATCTCTGAATTACGTGGAACTCTCTTTAAATATTTAAGAGTGTCAACAGTTGGCGTGGATCTCCAAAGGTCTTCCTTACGCTGAGCCTATGTTGCATTTTTATGAATGGGGTTCATCTTTGATAAAGAATTTTTGATAGCCACACTATTCGCTAATATGGCTGCCCTATTCATCGATAAAGAAAATTGGTGGCCCTAGTCATAGCAGCCACGAAATTTGTCCGAGCCACGAGATTTTTCTTCCTGCTTAAGCGATTGAAGAAGAGCGCTTTTAGTGCTACTAAGTTTCCTTGCCTCTAAGAGTAATTAGTATATTAGATGATTCTCGATGCTGTACTGGTGAACATATTGTGTCGAAGTCATGAGATATCCGCGTTGAATCTCCTTAAAGCAGCGAGAGTGCCAATATCATATTGTGCGCACATTTCTATGTCAATTACGATATTTAGAGAAGATAAAGGCATCGGCGGCAGCGATATTTGGAGAAGATAAAGGCAAAAAAAAAATTAGAACGTGAGTTACAGGTCAACTGAGGTACCCTCTCGATCAACCTGCTCAAACTCGACACTTTTTGATTGAATCTGGCGTTTGCTCCTTGCATTCTGATAGCGAAATGCTTATCCATAATTGATTATGAAGGTATCGAATAGCGATCAAGAAGCTTATATATTATTTCTGGATTTCAATTTTTAGCAATCAATGTATCCCTGATCAAGTAATATGTTTATGGGAGTTTGGTTCCCTCTATCCTCAATATTCTCTGTGCATGCTGTTAACAAGTTAGTTAATGGAGGTCGAACTACCCTATGAAATGCCTATTCGAGCTGCCTCTTAAATCTGGGTTATTTGCTGAAGTTGGGGTCTCTGATATACACATATTGCTTGCTCCAAAAGCTTGCTGCTGATACTATAAAAGGAGGACTATAAACTCAGATGTTTATAATACCAAAAAGTGCCCAGGTTTCTCATATCTCTGTTATTTTAGTTTTGTATCAGTTCCTAAATCTGAAGCTATTGTTATGTTCCTACTTTTGATGTGGACTATGTATTCTCTGAGCATTACGTTGCTGGTCTGTTGTACTTCATGAGCATATACATGATTTCATGCTTGTTCATCCACACACATTCGAGGGAAATTGCCTACAGCACTTTGTTTGCCTGATAGCATGAGCCACCATATGTTTTTAAAGAATACACCTACAACAGGCCATGTACCCACTTGTTATGAAAACTGAAACTCAATAAAGCAGTGTAATTCTTGTTTGAATATTGTGAAAATATTCCCAGTGGGTAAAATGTCTTAAGATGAAGATTTGATCAGCATTATGAAGTGAATTTGAAGCAATTTTTGGTAGTCATTCTAGGAGCAGTTTCTTGTAGAGATTTTGCATGATTTCCATAGCAGCCAGATGCTCTGAAGTTTGAAGTTGAGGACAACACTCATCTTCACATTTATATATTTTTTGCATTGGTCCTGCTCCATCAACCACTTTCGCGACATTGTTGCCACTTGACAAGCCCTTACAAGATTTTGTAGTAAGAGTACAATATTATTTTTTCTATTGCTGTTGCCTCAGTTGTGTTTTTTAAGTGACATTGAAGAAAAATGGCCAGAATCAGTGAAGTATTAGAGTTCATAAAAACTCTTATACAATCTATTGTTGATGACACATTACAAATCAGAAAAGGATCTCTTTTAGAAATTCAGACATGTCTACAAAATGCACAGGAAAAGATTGATTTTTTGCAGCTTGAATCACAGCTACAGCAAGAAGAGCTACATCAAAATAGACACCATTTTGAACCTGTTTTGTTTCAGAACATTGAGACAACCACCCATCAACAACATGTCAATAATGATCCTGTTCATTCAAATAAAGCAGCAGTTGTACATGCAGATGCAGAAACTCAGTCTGCACTTCCCAAGCCCATCATCAGACCTTGGGAA